>JAJONI010001455.1:994-12097 GCA_022190145.1 Pezicula rhizophila | reverse complement strand
TCTTGACGAGCATTAAAGAAAGCATACTCGAACTTCAGACTGCATACCTCCTTATTTTAGAGTAATGCATTAAATTAACTTGAAGCACAGAAGGCGGCTCTAGAATGATAGAAGACGAAAGTGTGCTCAAAAACATGTACCTTCTTAATTCTCGATTTTTAAAAGAACATGAAACAAGTACAAACAAGGCAGAACGCCTGATTTTAGAATACCCGGTTTTTAATTGCCTGAATCAACTTGATTAAGTGAAAAAGTTCTCTTAGGATTAGACTGGCAGTCGGAGACGAACATATGCGTAAGATGAGAATCAACAGGCGATGGTAAGAAAATGTGTATAAGTTGCAGGCTGCATACTTTCTTGATTCTTAATCGTTAAGTTAAGTTGAGTAGCTCAAACACTATTGGTACTGAGACCTGATTGGAAAAGAAAGATACCTACTTGGAGACCCTTTTTGGTCTAGCTACTTGGCTCAGACTTACGCCACACACGCCTATATAGGCTACCGCCTGAGCTGGCATTGGAGCTTCTTTTTCCGTGCACTCATCCTGGCTAAGGGAAAAGCCAAATTGGAGAATTCATGTTTCAATTAGGCGTAGCTACAGAACATGGCTTCACCTCCAGCAACCCATTGTGCAATGCAGATAAAAGACCCCAGAAAAAACCCTGTATCATAACCCACGTCTAGTATCGCTTTCCAGCGCGTAGAACATCACCGAACTCCTCCAAAGGACTGCGGATGAGTTTCGTCTCCTTCCACAGGTTGGGGGTCAAGTAACCGTATGTGTTGCCGACAGCGACGAAAGTGGCCTTGAGGGTGTTCTCGAGGGTCTTGGTGGAGCCGGAAGAGGAAGTGTAGATATCATCGACACCAGCAAGTTGCAAAAGACGCTTAACAGCTGGGGAAGCGACAAGGCCGGTACCACGGGGAGCGGGGATAAGCTGAAGGAGGAAGTCAGTACAACTCCGCGCATTTCTACCGTGGGATATAACTTACTCTGACGGAGACGGAACCACACTTGCCGGATTCCTTGGTTGGCAGAGAGTGAGGAAGACCCAAGTTTGTACCCCAGTAACCTCTGCGAATTGGCAGAACGCTCAACTTTGCGATGATAATGGCAGCACGGATAGCAGTTGCGACTTCCTTAGAGGTCTTAATACCGAGACCGACGTGTCCCTCAGAGTCACCGATGACAACGATAGCCTTGAAACGGGTACGTTGACCAGCACGAGTTTGTTTCTGGACAGGCTTGATCTGTAGGCGCAAAGATGTCAGTCGTCTTGCTTTTTTTTCCAGGTATCGCTCCCATATATCTACGCAGAGCTTCAAAAGAATGCCCGTACCTTCATAACCTCATCCTTCAACTTTGGCAAGAAGAAGTCCACAATCTGGTACTCCTTGATAGGTAAAGAGTGCAGGTAGATCTCTTCCATAGACTTGATCTTTCCATCCTTAACAAGACGACCAAGCTTGGTGACTGGCTGCCACTCCTTCTCCTCGTTCTTGTTTGCTCCGCGACGAGGTCCACGTCTTCCACGTCCACGTCCTCTGTCACCGCGGTCTCCTCCACGATCGCCACGGGATCCAAAACCACCGCCGCGAGCAGCAGCTCCTCCTCGTGGTGCGTCAGCCATGATTATTCGAATTGATTGTGGGTGGGATGTCAATTCGTTGGTGTCGAGTCGAGTCGAGGGCGTTGGTCGATCGTTTTCGCAAAAATTGAAAGTAAATGCCTGCGAAATTGAACAAATTCGTGGTGGTGCGCGGGGGACAGCTTTACCGAGAGGCCATGTCGAATCGGGTTAGCATCAACTTGATAGGATGTTAGGATCATTATAGCCTTATAATTGAGGCATAGATAAATTGTCAACCTCACGTCTCGAATCTCAAAGTACCGTACAACACTCAGAACAAACGATATCGTATAGGTGAGTTCATCAAGTCCATCTCTTAGGTATATCTCAGTATATAACTATCTGAGTTACAGAGTGCTCAATTTTATACTTTGAGCATTGGAAATAGCGGATCTTCACTTTAGGATTGGATCGTTTACATGATAATTGTCTATTTGGTACTCTTACAAAGCTTTGTTCCCCCTCTGCTCAGGAGAATGTATGGCTGCCACCGAAGATGCGCTATGAAAAATGCAGAGAATAGTCCAGCATAAAGAGGTCTAATCTCCGCCCAACACCCGATGCTCAAAGAAAGAAAACTACATTTACAATGTCCTAGCTCATCAGGCTTAGGAGAAAAATGAGGTTGGCCAGCAAGAAGGTCTCCAAAATGATCCAGATAATAGTCCAATAACAGAGAGAGCCGGCCAGCCTATAGAAGAGGAGCTTATCACATCCGTAGAGAAAGAAGCCACAAAATCCACCAATTGTTACTTCTATCTCAGGTTCCAAGTCCTCCCCTCCTTGTGTGCGGAGTAATCATCTGCCAATATCAAAGTTCAGCAGCATTACCCACACCAGAAGGAGCAACAGCCGACGAAACCGCATTTTGATCAACGCCCTCCCAACGAGTTATCATATTCTTCATCGACGGGACCGTTCGTGCCGGGAGAGGCTTTGGATTCTTCAAAGTTTGTCCTGGGAGCGAAAGGCCTTTTGCGACTTTGCTTCGAGCCAATGGTTCTTTCCGAGACAAGGTCTTTCCTTGAAACTTTGAATTGTGAGCATTTGCAATGGCTTCCCAATCCTTCTTGTTAAGCTTCCCGTTCCCGTTACGGACAAATGACTTGTAGCCAATAAGAAAATTCAAGTACTTCTGCTCCTTAATTGTCCAAGCTGGGCGGCTAGTATTGCTCTCTCCCTCCTTGTTCAAGCAGCGACGAAAGATTTGTCGGCGCCAGGCGTTCAACTTAGAGATGGACTTTGAGTCTTTCCAATCGACCTTATTATAGTTTCTGAACAAATAGACTTTTCCATTGTCTGCCTTAAGTTTGAGCTGAACCTCGTTCTCTCGAGTGGTTTCACCAACTACGAATGGCTTGCGGTTCACGTGTGTATTATTAGCCCAACTAAAGTGCTCATTCTTGCCGGTAACAGGTGCATGCTTCTTTGCGTCCTGTAGTTGTAGTCAGTTTCATGTAACTAAGATGATCCACATAGGAAACTCAAGAATTTCTCTCGGGAACACCGCTAACGGAATAGAAAATGCTTCACGTACAGCTCGCTTAGCCTCCAAAGCCTTTTCTGCGATAGCCTTCATCGAAGCTCTAATTTTGACCACCACCAACACCACAGCAAATAATTCACTTATAGTCCACTTGCGACCATAAGCCTTAGCTTCGCCTGCTTTGTCTGCTTCGTCCGCTGCGTTAACTCCATCTGCTACGTCATAGGTCTGCTTTGGAACTAAGGATGCCAAGTCACCAAGGTCATTCTCACTGCCATCACTGCCAGCCTTCTTGAAGGTACCCGGGATGTTATTGGAGTTTGCAAAAGACATTTTGGCGTCTGTCATTCTGTTTTCTGTTCATGTTAGCCTCAGAAATCTTCAAGTGGGCAGTTCGTGTTGCGTAAAAGAAAAGAAGCGAGCTACTTACCGGAACGAGTGTACTTGTAATTGGTCAAGGGAGTTCTTGATCAAAGTGGTCTTTGGTTGTGAAGAGAGCTTTGTTTACTTGGCGCAATGTTTTGGCCTTCGAATTGCTCAGACTCGAGTCCAACCTGCAAGTGCTACATTAGATGTGAAGTCTTCATGACTGGAGACTGCTGTGGAAGAGGTGGTGCAGCGCTGCAGTAACGCGGTGCTAGTTTGGATGTGAAGAGAAGAATCTAAGGCGCTTGTAAGGAGATAGGTAGAGTAGATTACTTACAATGCTTTCAAAGTTGTTCTGTGAAATGAAGGAGGAATCAAGGGATTCTTGATGGTGGTTGTGTTTACAAGAGATCTTTGTTGAAGAAGGAGAATAAAAAGAAAAGTGTGCGCTGTTATAGAAAAGAGATGCCTCGCGGCGCTAAGGAAGAGGGGGTGAATGAATGATTCTCAGGCTTTAGGAATACATTCACTACTCAAGACAACACTCTACATTACCTATTAAGGCTCAACTACTCAAGATCAATATGCTTACTCGGTTGTAACAAAGACAAGTCTGTTGTTTATCACTGAAATGGTCTAGGTCACTTAGATTTACAAGGAATTTTCCTCTATTAAAGCTATATCTAGCTAGCCATCAAAATAATTAACCTTAAAATGCCATTCAAATGTATAGCATTCGAATCTTTCCTTGTTGCCAATTTTCTTTCCATAGGAATCGGTGAAGAAAAGATGAAAACCCTTCATACAACCATTATCTTGATTGACACCGCTCTCCGTCCCTCAAAGGTCTGCTTTATGTTTCATTCCATTTCATCGCTAAAAACCACGAACTCCCAGAAAACTCAAAATCAACACACACCAACAACTACCCTCCCTTATTGCACTACATTCAGATTGAAGATTTTTGCTCAAAGTAAAAGTGTTTTAAATCCAGTCGGCCCTTCTTTGCAGCTGTAGGACTGCCTTCAAACTCAAGGAGTTTGCGCGAAGGCAGAATGACTTGAGCCTTGTTATTCTCATCTATGATTTCCAAAGATGTCCGGGATCGTCTTTTTCTTGGCATACTCGTAGGAGCGACAGGTGTGGTTGTTGTCTTTGGAGTGTAGTCCAAGTCTTCGGAGTCATCCGGGTCACCATGCTTTTGCTTTCTCTTCTTGATTTGTCCTGCAACTTTTGAGGCGGGCTCATTCTTGGTTTTGTTGTACTTCTTTGGCGTCGACATTGGAGGTGTTAAAGCAAGCTCATCCCATGTTGCTACATTTCCCGTCTCGGCAGCCTTTGGAGATGATTTGCGAGGCTTCTTCTTAGGGAGATATTTGCTTCTTAGTTCTTTGTCAGACTCGTTCTCAGTGTCAGAAGAATCTATCGGATATGCAAAGTGGCCACTTCGCGTCTTTATCTTCTTCAACTTCCCTACGTTGTCTCGGACATAAAAAGTGAACTTGATTCCAGTCAACTCCTGTATGCGATCCTGAAATATTCCGCAATCAGAACAAGGAGCCTCGCTAATAATGATCTCGGCTCGGGGGTGCGGTCGAAGCTTTTGTAAAGTCATCAGATCTTCGAGGCGTGGAATCTTGTGTGTTGTCTTCGATAGGAACCGCATAGCATACCATAGCATAAGTTTTATTTCCGCATGGGATGCTATCTCGCTAACATCTTCGAGATTCTTTCCACGCTCCCATCCAATTCTCAATTCGCACCCATACATTGTGCAGAAGTCAACCACGTTCTCTGTCCATGTTCGCGCATCTAGCATTTTAGAATGCGACTTAGTGCAGGCTTCCCAACCTGAGCAGGAGTACATTAACGGATGGTATCTGCCCTTGCCTCTGACGAAGGCAACAGTTTTCTTTTGTATAAGTTTATCGCATTGAAATATCTCTATTGGAGAAAGAAACATAAGCTTCATGTCTTTCGTTCGAAGTATATATTGAAGCTCGGTTTTTGCATCGTTTGGAGTTGAAATATTCAAAGACTTTGTAAGGTTCAGAAAAACATTTCGCAGTCTTGCGATATGGTTGATTGGGTCTGTTGATCCATGACCTAAAGATTACCGTAGTTAGTATATGAAAAGTAAAATATACTTCAGAAAACAAGAGCGTATTACCTTGGAACCACTCCATTATCTCCTCAGGATCTTCAACTTTGGAAAGTTCCTCAAGAATTTGAAGAATAGATTCTAAAGTAACAGTCCTTCCGGCAGGATGTTGGGCGCCAACATCTTTATCAACAGCATCAGAAATTGTGTTTTTGATGGCCTTTGGCGTTGCTTTTCGTTGCATGTCCGCATACATCTTCTGCTGTAAGTTTTTAATCTCTTGATCGGACAAAACAGTTTTCTTAGGACTTTTCTTGGTGGTTGCTTCGTCCTGACTAATTGTATCTGCTTGTTTAAAGAGTGCTTCAGCATTCTTTTTGGATCGAGCGCGACCCCATTTCTTATTGCGGCGAGTCATTTTGTAGAGTGAAATGAACTTGGCTAAATTTTGGGCGAGATCTTTGTAAAAGCAAAGGTAGCTGCCACAAAGCTGAAGTTGAAAGAACGAAACCCTGGGACTAAAGGTTAGAAGATATCCATAAGCAACTAAAGATTAAAGGTGATGTCTTACAAAATACCCGATCTCAACAAGCGACGGAGACTGAAGAAAAGATCGAGATTTGTTTGACGTAGGGTTTGAAGGTTTGAAGGTTCTTAATTATTGTCTGTCTAAATCCATGATTAGCTCGACTACTTTGATCAAATAAGGACTACGAGTAAAGGTGAAATGTAACTGCTGAAGATAGTGCCTTACAAGTTGCTTACTCGCTGGAGAAGACCTAACAAAGTCGGTGATTGATCTCTCCAAATTATGTAGAGTCAAACGTCAGAAGTCTCTGTTGATGAGGTGAAAGCTTAACAACTGAAACTGTTGATGCTAAGTTGAATGTTAGAAGTGAAGTCAGAAGAGATCTCACAAACTGGGTATTGTATACGCGAGAGTTTGAAGGTGAAAAGCGAGGAAGATATTACTCACAAGCTTCCTATCAACTGAAAAGTAATCTTTGCCAAGCAGAAGTCCAATCTTGATGGATAATCCTCAAGTAATTGACCTTCAATTGGAATGTGTTGCTGGTAGAATCAAGCTAGAAGTGACTTCTGAAAGCTAGATGTGAGGTCAGAGGAGAGAGTCTTTGAAGTCGGTAAAATAGGTAGGTAAGCGAGAGTTTAAAGGTGAGAGGGAAAGCTCACAGGTTTTGCTCTTTTCTCGAATTTGGCCTTTAGACAAAGCTCCTTTCACTTCAAGCTGCTGCTGTTGATATAGTACCTTTTCTTGGGATACTTGGAGTTTTGTATTGAGTTCTGTGATGAGGGGAAAGAGGGGTTGAGGTGTGTGGAAGGTGATAAGACTCGGCCTTGGAAGAGTTAATCGGCAAACAAAAGGTTTCTTTCATGTGTGTTGCTTGCCGTACTTTCTGATAGTGGGGAAGGCAAAATACTGCATGGGAGCTTGTAATCACTTGCAGTTTCCATGCCGTGCGTTGAGGGGAAGATTGGAGGACTTTGGTTAGTTTGGGATACGTTGGAGATTGGATTTTTGGTATGTTATAAATAGGACCTACAGAGAACGGGCATAGTTCTAGAATATGTATACAGCAAGGGACATTAAAAAAACGAATAGACATTCATCATTTTGCCAATGGTTCGTGGATGTTCAATTGTGGAAGTTCATTTTGAATACACCTTGCAATCCCGATGTTGCAAATAAACCCAAGACCCAAGACCCAAATGCAAATAATTTACTCGTCATCCTCGTCCTCGTCCTCATCAGCCTCGATGGTGGTTTGGGCAATACCTATAAAGTCGTTAGGATCACAGATCAAACTCAGGGTTTTAGCATAACCTACGGTCCAAATCACGCTGTCCAGACTGTGTAATACGACGACCTCCCTTCTCCTCATCTTGCTCGAGGACGCCGATCTTCTCGAGTGCCTGCATAACCTTGCGGTCTACGCTGCCAGAGGCATCGACGTGGTGGGATGGGCGGGAACCACGGTTGCGGGTGGAGCCGTGAACCTTTCGTAGACGACCGACACCGACAGTTTTGCGGAGGTAGACGTGACGTGCAATGGATGCGGCGCGAACGTAAAACCAGTCAATGGATTGAGGTGGGAGCTCCTTTGCTGAGCCGGTCTTGACGGTGTCAACCCAACCTTGGAGGAGAGAAATATCAGCATCAAATGGGTGAGAGGGAAAACGGGGAAGAGAAAGCGCAAAAGGTCATACCAGGGATGGGAAGCTTTCCCTGTCTCTTCAAGAAAGCAGCGTATGCCTCGATGAACTTTTGCGCCTGGAAACACCCGTCGAATCAGCATCATTCCGTCAGCAGAGGTCATTCCGACCCCCTCGCGCCTGCTCAATTATTCTCGATGGAGTCGAATGGTCGCTGGCACCGAAGAGATCGGGAGTGTCGAAAATTGAATCCCCATTGGGCTCTTCATCCTCCAGACGTAAAAGTACTCACATCAACATCGCGAACGGAGACACCACCGGCCATTGTTGCAGTAGGTTGGTTGTTCGTGGGTGGTGGTTGGTGATGGAAAGTTTGGCGTTGTCGTTGGAAAAAGTTCGAGATCGAGTTGCGAAATTATGATAATGTGGAAAATGGTTTGTGGGTTTAGCGGTTACGCTAAATTTAGCGACATGGATGGATGTGTGGCTGTATGGATCACATGATGCGATGCGGCCGCATGTATATTTCAACCTCAGTCTTCACCTCAGTCTTCACCTCAGATCAGAGACCAAACCCAAGCCTCCTCAAAACATAATGAAACGGTCATCAACACCCCTGGTAATTAATTTTGGCCTTCCTACCGTATACTGATCCCCTTCATGTTACCATTTAATTTTTATTGCATTCTATTGCACAATCCAAGCCATTTGGCATGATCAAGCGACTCAGGACCCGTCGTCAATGGCTTCATCAAGCTATCTAGATAACTTGGTAAGATAAGTAGTACTTACCTAGTTAATACTTGCCTAGGTATTGGTGACTTAACAGAGAGCTACTAGCCAAAGTATTGTAGGGTGTGCAAATACAATAACTTCCTCAAAAAGTTCCCAACTCTTTTTCTGTTACACCTCCCGTCACTGCATCCCATCGTCAAATACCCAACAGGGGAGCCCTCAAACCATCAAGCTTGAAATTTTGTCCTCCTTACATACTTACATTATTCTATTCTCTGCACAAGCTTGATGATTATGCATCATGGCTGGAATAGACAATCTCTTGGTTAAAAGGCTGCGCAGCCTCTCTCGGCGCGAGCCCCTCGTGCCCAGACCAATTGCGTTTGAATCATATTTCCTAAGCAGACTTCCTCCTGAAATTATAATTTATATTACTCGATTCCTTCCGACTACCTCCGCTACCTCGTTTACGCTCTGTTGTAGCCCAATCTACGAGATCATTGGGACACGATATTAGCAGACCTGACAGAGGCAGAGGACCAGGCAGAGGATCAGGGACAAGAACAGAGGGCTTTTCTAGCACTGCTGGAAGGAGATCTCCCCACCCATGTTCTTTGTTACCACTGCAATGTTCTCCACTAGGTCAAAACAAACACATTTAGAGAATACGAAGACAAGGTGAAGGATAGGGCAATATCAAAAGACCAGCATGTCATGTCATTGAGTGTTCCAGTGGGGTGCCAGAGGACATTCACGAGGACTTCCGTTTCGGTACCTTGCAGATGGTGATGAAACGTTATCGCTTGGGACTTGAGTATAGTCAATAGTTGAGCCTTTTAAATCTCAGATATAGGGCACCAGAGGTCCATGTAAAAAAGGATAGATTTCCATTTAAGTGCACCGTCGAGGCCCGGATTGATGCCGAATCTCTCCTCCTTCGAAAGCAGGAAGTGATTTTGCTCCCTTCTGTTCCAGGCCTCACCGAATATATTGCCGACTACCAGATTAAGACCTGTCCTCATGTTGGCGTTGTGGGCGGCAGCGAAGCTCAATTACCAGAAATGTCGAATGCAAAATTATTCACCGACACAATCTCAAGCGGTGCATCAGACACTCTGGGTTGAAACAGTGCAGCTTCTGCTTCACTGAGCACCAAATCGGTCTTCAAGAGGGTGGGCAACATGGCGTCGTGGCCATCGTTACAAAGTGGCTAGATTTTGGCGAAGGACGAACTATCATGGATCCCAAATAGTCATGTCGTCTTTCACAACGTTTTTCAACAGATATTGCTTTTGGTAGGAGAACGATTCGTCCTAAATCAAGACAGCCAGCATGGTTTGAACCGGGTTCTATCTATGCGCATTCGACATCCAGCTCCCTCAAACAAGAAGGAATACAGGAATCGGCTACTAAGATTTTGCACTATAAACTATGTTCAGGTGCGCTGCATCTCTAGGGATAGTGCACCTGCATATAGTAAAGCGCTTCGCTAAACTAAGCCGCTGCTTTTAACGATATCTATAAGAACCTATTCTGCCCCCTTTAACTTTCTATAAGTTCTCTAATAGCATCTAATTTCACTTAGCGCAGTTCTTTTACTTATTAGGTATTATCTCTACTATCTTATCTAACGTGCGGCACAAGCGGATGGCCCACCCAAGCGAATGGCCCACTTTACACGAAAATTGTACTCTCTACCTTATATTGTAATTTTCTCAACAACTAGTAATGGAATCAACATCAGTTGAAAGTCATATTATCCTTGCTATCCAGGCTCTTAAAAACGACCCTAAACTTAGTGTTAGAAAGGCTGCAACAATATACAAAGTTCCTCGTACGACCCTAAGACGCTGTATTAATGGACACCTCTCTCAAGCAAATACTACTGTCAAATCACGAAAACTATCAAATCTAGAAGAGAGAACTATTGTTCAGAGGTTACTTCAGCTAGATTCTCAAGGGTTTCCCGTACGAATTGGTAATGTTGAAGAAATGGCAAATTTACTTCGACGCGAACGCGACGCGTCACCTGTTGGAAAGAATTGGGCAGAAAACTTCATTCGTTGACAACCAGAGATTAAGACGTGTCAAACGCGTTCGTACGATAATCAGAGGGCATTATGTGAAGATCCACAAAAGATTTAAGATTGGTTTAGGCTTGTAACAAATTTTATAGCCAAATTTGGAATATGCGTCGAGGATATATACAACTTTGACGAGACTGGGTTTTTGATGGGAATTCTTGGGACAACTACTGTTGTAACTAGCTCAGATCGTACGACTAAGCCTAAACTGATCTAGCCTGGTAATCGAGAATGGGTAACAGTTATTTAGGGCATCAATTCACAAGGCTAGGCTGTCCCGCCTTTTATCATTTTCAAAGGCAAATAGCACCTCGGTTCCTGGTACGAAAAACAGCATTTACTAACGGATTAGAGGATTGCTGTCTCTGAAAATGGCTGGACAACAAATGAACTTACTCTAGAATAGCTGAAACACTTTGAGAAGTTTACTTGTACGAAAAAAGTTGGTGGTTTTCGTCTTCTTATCCTAGATGGTCATGAAAGTCACCACTCATCCGAATTTGAAGAATACTGTCGTACGAATAAT
>JAJONI010001454.1:0-12089 GCA_022190145.1 Pezicula rhizophila | reverse complement strand
GCATACTCCGTAGATACTCACTTGTTATATGCAAGATCGAACGAGCCTGGGAATTTTCTAAGTCCCTCGTCGTATGCATCAATGGCTTGTTAGTTTAATACATTGGAGATGAATTATAGAAAACCTCTAATATTAAACATGACTTTTTTTTACAGTACCAATCACTAGCACTAGAAAACTAGCACGTTACAATACGCTATATATTTACTCACGTGACCTCACCTACTGGCCCTGCAATTTTGAGCTTATATAGTTGATTTTTAAGGCTATTTTAATGCCTATTTTAGTGCTTATATATTCGATTTTTATTGCCTATTACAGAGCCTATCTATTTGATTTTTAAGGCCTATCATAGAGCCTATATAGTCGATTCTCAAGCCCTATTGTAGAGCTTATATTAGTCGATTTTCGTGGCCTATTTCAGAGCCTATATATTCGACTTTTAAGGCCAGAGCCTCTACAGAGCCTATACAGCGTGTGGAGAGCCTGTACAACTTATAGAGAGCCTGTATAGTATATAGAGAGCCTGTACAGCGTATGCAGAGCTTGTACAGCTTGTAAAAAGCCTGTATAGTGTGTACAGAGCCTGTACAGTATATAGAGAGCCTGTACTGCCCACAGAAAACCTATACTGCCCGCAGAGAGCCTGTACAGCCCGCAGAGAGATTGTACAGCCTGCAAAGAGTCTATATAGCTTGCAGAAAGCCTGTATAGCCCGCAGAGAGCTTATACAGCCTGTAGAAAGCCTATACAGCGCGTGCAGAGCTTGTACAGTGTGTGCAGAGCTTGTACACTTGTACAGCCTATACAAAGCTTATAAAGAGCCTATACAGCCTGTAGAAAGCTTGTACAGCTTATAGAGAGTCTATACAGCATGTGCAGAGCCTGTATAGCTTGTAGAGAGCTTGTACACTTGTACAGCCTATACAAAGCTTATAAAGAGCCTATACAGCCTGTAGAAAGCTTGTACAGCTTATAGAGAGTCTATACAGCATGTGCAGAGCCTGTATAGCTTGTAGAGAGCCTGTACAGCTTGTAGAGAGCCTGTACAGCTTGTAGAGAGCCTGTATAGCTTGTAAACTTGTACAACTTGTACAAAGCCTACAATATAGGCTCGAAATAGGCTTCGAAATAGGGTCGAAATTGTCTGCAATATAGGCTTGAAATAGGCTTCGATATAGGCTTGAAATTGTCTACAATATAGGCTTAAAATAGGCTTTAAAATAGGCTTAAAATAGGGGAAGAAGGGTGAGGTGGAATAACTGTCGGGCCGGGTCACGGGACTGCAGATTTGGTCGGGACCACTCCGGCTAGACAACATTTCTCAATTTCTCAGTAACTATAGATTTATATAATAGAGAGTAGAGCTAGCTAAGAGCTTCATAAGAGTAAAAGTATATATAGACTATTGTAGGAGCACGCACCGAAGACGCAAAAGACAATTGAAATGGATTTCAATTGGCTATTTCAATGTATGTGTCGTCTCTGGAGAAGAAGAAAAGAGAGAAGGAAGGAAAACTAAGATACAAATCCAGAAGCGATAGCTACCACTAGCGCCATCACGTGACCGCAACCGATATGCCCCAACAACTATAAAGCCCCACTTGACCACTACAGTCCAAATGATTGCAATAGTGGATACCAAAATGGAGGGGACAGCTACATTCATGCCTCATCGCTTGGAAGAGGCACTGATGCTTATCCGCAGAATTTGCAAGATTTGAAAGATACATTCGACTGCTCAATGTTTAAACAGGGCAGCTTTTATTCTCATTATGAAGATGCGATCGGCAGAACAATTAGAGGTTATCACCAACTAGGATATGAGGAGAGCCTATGGTCTGATGCAGTTTCTGACTGTTGTCCGTAAAGATATTACGGCTACAGTCCATGAAACAGGTCCTTGAAAATGTCGAAATCCACCAACAGCATCCTTTACCTTGTTCATACCGGTTGTGGTGCAACAGGAGATAGACCATGAGCACGTATGAGCGACGATACGTTCCCCTCGTGGAAGGCTTGTTGTAGAAGCTGTCCAGTTGTTCTCTGCACAGCAGCTTCTTCGGTAGAATTTGCTGATCTGGAAGGAACTGAGCCTACATTGAATGGCGGCATACTTCCACCTTCATGTGCCGATCTGACGACTCCTGTATTGGCTGTGCGTGAAGGACTTTGCTTATTGTGCTTGATGCATCTGGTCGCGCTTGACTCGATGGGATGGGATATGAGACTATTGATGTCCAATGGAGTATTCAAAGTTTCGGTACATCTTGAATCCGTTCTATGATCATATCTGCTAATAACATGCGCAGAAATCAGGTCAAGGTCGTTGTGTATGTGTTCAGGTGAACAAATCCGGGCACCTGGTTGCAGTACTCAATTAGAAATATCCATTCAAAAAGAGAGAATATACTCATGCTTATTGTCTTTCTTTTGGGCCGTCTGATCTCGGAGAACTTTCCCTTCCCCTCCAACCCCCCCTCCTCTTCTTCCTTTCTTGCTAGTTTCCAGCAACCCGAGCTGTTGGCCGCATAAGTGCTCTGCAGTATATGAGTCTCCGATCTGCCTTGTAGTAATAATTGTGACCCGGCATTTCCAACTTTGAGTCTCACTGTACGTGGCCTCCAAACAAGTCTCGATACTATGCGAGTTTAGGTCGAGATAGATACATGTTGGTATTTGGTTAGACAGTATAGGTATAAGTAAGCAAAGCGTGAGGGCAAGCTGTCCAAGTATCACCTCGTTGGGTATCAGTTGAAGGGATATGTGCAGGATGCATTTGTGCTTGCTTCTCAGTGGTCTGTGGTACTCCTGTAAGTCAACGACCTGTTCTTTGGTTACTGAAAGGTGAGAAGTATCTGGCACTAGTGCAGGCTAGCGAGAGCGACAGTATATCGCTTGTCGCGCTCTCGAGGCTCTTCTTTTCCTCTTTGGCTCACTTTATGAACAAGATTGGCAAGTTACCAGATCTATGATCTAGAAAACAACCTATTTCGCGCTTTCATATCGTACCAGTCCAGTTTCGGTGGACATTCAGCCCGCTGTTGACCTCAAACCCCCAAGCGCCTGATTGCGTGCAGATCTGCCTGCCATTCAGCTTTCCTTTGGTTTCTGGTTTGCGCGGATTGAGCGTCATTTTTGAGACTGGATTTGTGTACTAACTGTGCATTCGAGTAGGAGTCCCTCTTGCGATCCTTCTCATCATCATCCTCACCTTCACTAAGATTGTGACATCCTACACCTCAGATACACCTCTTCAGAGCACAGTATGTATACACACTTGTCAGAGTTCGTTGATCTTGATCTTTACTAACAGCACGAAGGTCACCTGCTCCATTACCGTTGCGCTCTATTTTCGTTTCTTTTGCGCTTCATCTTCATTTCCTTTGCGCCACCACTTGTATCGGAATTGTGACATCCTATACTTCAAATACATCCTCTTCAGAGCACAGTATGTATACACAATTGTCAGAGTTCGTTGATCTTTACTAACAGCACGAAGGTCACCTGCTCCATTCCATTTGCGGCCCACGTCCATTCACTTTGCGATCCGTATCCGTATCCATCTGGCCCGTAACAGCCTCAACCTTGAACTACGAAATACCCTCTCCAGAGCACAGTATGTACCCATGCAATCTTCGAATCATTGATCACGGACAGTATCTGACGAACTGTAGGTTACCTGCTCATTCATAAGATGGATACCATCAGAAGTCTCCCTCGCGCTCGCTTAGAGGTGCTGCACCAGCAGTGCTCTCTTCCTCGTTCTGCCATCAGCAAAAATGCTGGGGCTAGACTTGCCTTGGTGCGCAGGAAAATTCGCGCATATGAGCGTATGGCGGCGAACGTCTACCTCGGCCCAACCCCTCCAGATGTTCTGGTGCTACTCTGTCTGGCACTGACACCTGTTTGCTCTGCGGTTGCTGCGTTCTGTCGCTTCTTGTTTTCCTCCAGCTGCACCTTCGCCACCAGCACTCGCTCGCTCGTTACTGCGAAAATTGGTCACTCTGTTCTGCCGCCTCTTGGAATTCACATCGCATCAATGCTCTGTTGTCTGTTCTGCCTCTCTATTGTCACACATGGAACCGGAGTCTTTCTTGCCAGCGGAGGAGGTGGTGGTGGTACTAAGAACCCTGGGAAACGCAAGGAGCCTACTGGTGGCAAGGGATCTGAACCGCCAAAGAAGAAGAAGGACAAGCCTACTGACTACGATTCGATTATTCGCAACTATCTTTCTCATGCTCCTCGTGGAAAAGATAATCCCTTTGACAAGCAAGAAAAGTCATTGCAGAAGTGCACAGTCATCACGTCGATTGGTACTACTGTCAAGCTGTATAAGAACTTGAAGTACAGACTGGACCCCTACTCAGGAAATCCCATGCTACTCATATCAAGGTCAATCACTGGTGTTCAAAACGCAAATTATAAGATTGTTTTGGGGTCTGAGCATATGCAGACCGTCAACAACCATGTGGACTCCACTGTGCTGAGGAGATACATGGATAGGGATAATGTGACTTTAGAGGTGATTGCTGGACTCCTATCTGACATGCAAGTTCCCAGGCCTTTGGACCCTGATCTGCAGTACCTTGAAACCAATGCACGCTCATCAGGATTCGCGGCGTTGAGTATGCCGATGAAGACAGAAGTTGATTGGCCGGTTGTTATCCATTGTCCCAACGGTTACCCCCTCAACTCCAAAGATGACCTACATTCCTTGGTCGAGGAAATCAGGGCTGGCCATAGGTTAACAATCGTTCGTGGTAACCTTCCAATTCAACGCGAAGTTGTGGATCGTTATTGGTTATCTGTACTCCAGAAAGTGTTCACCAAAGGCTTGTATCCCGATTATGAGCCCTACAACTCGTCAATGGTCTCTTATGAAGACAAAGACGTCGTCATGTCATACCTTCAGCAGTATTTTTGGGGCCTAAGACCGATACCTCATCTCCCATGGATGCGTCAGCCCAACTCACGAGATGATGACCCTAAGTATGGAATGGTCCCAGAAAGAAGCACTTTTACTTCATTGGAGGACTACCATCAGACAATGTCACTGTGTCTCATTTCATCCGTGCAGCACAACAAGGACAAACTGGATACCATTTTCGACAACGTTCTCACACACATGGTCACACCCGTCCGCATGCCCAAAAGTGATACTTGGCAACTTCAAGTTACACTCTCTATGCCAGAAGAGTTCTCGCTGCCGACCATCCCAGTCGATACGTCCTTTCAAATGCAACTCTGTCTATCACCCAATATACGCAGCGGCACCGATCTTCACCGCGTTTTCAAGGTTTACAAACGTGAAGCTAGAGCCAAGTATTACGACCTTGTCCTTTATTGGGATGAAGAGCCGGGAAAGTCCGTTCCATGGGACGAGTCTGTGAAGTTTCCGGCCACCTTTCGCATTGACTATAATCTGGAACCTTTCAACAGGAGTCTCCAAGCTTTGTCGACTATTAAAGGATTCGGTAGGACTAAGACCACGGAGACACTCATTGGCCACAACTACGACAAGTCCCGTAACCTCAGACGCCCTGCTTCCTTGCTCAAGAATTGGACTGGTACTAGTCTTTTGGCTCTACGAGAAATTCTGACTAAGATCACCAGTTTGAACTTATGGCAGTGGGAGGCATTCGATCTCCTTTTCTTTTGCCAAAAGGGTATATGCTTCATCCAAGGGCCCCCAGGAACTGGAAAATCTGTGGTTGCATCAATGGTGGCCAATGTTGCTAGTTTTATCAGTGCGTCACCCGTGGTAGTGTGTGCACCGTCCAGGAGTTCTACTAGAGCTTTGGCTGAAAAAATTGCCGATGGGATCACGATGCTGTCTGGTTTTAATTCTGCGGTTAAGGACGGAGTCAAGTACGTCATTATGCCTACTAAAAAGGAGACCGAAATCATGGCCAAGATAGAATTAGGTCAACTCGACCCAACATCTTCAAACCAACTCTACCTCTCGCAGTACCAATGGTACAGTCATGCAATTCAAGAGGGCGTGGCTAGGTACAACAATCAACAGGATGGCGCAGCTCATGATTATTGGCATAGTCAATATGAGGAAATGATGGCTGGTACCCAGCTCACAGCCAAAGATTGGAAAAACTGGTTCAAGCACTTGGACAGATTCGAGGGCTTCGTAGACAAAGCTACCATCCTTGTCTCCACATGCAATAATTCCGCCAGGCTCAATAGCTACAAAGGATTCATGGAGAAGCTCCACAAGAGGGGAATTGTCCTAGTTGATGAAGCTGCATTCGACCAGGAGTATTCTGCATGTGTCCCCATCTCCCTCAACGGCAGCGTCATTCTTCTGGTTGGAGACCATATGCAACTGAGCCCTGTTGTACCAGAGAAAGGTTACATGGAGTATGCAGGACAAACTGTTGTTTCGATCTTCGAGCGATGTGTGGAAGGAACTGACGTGGATTTCAAGTCTCTGAAGGTCACATATAGATTGCACGAGCGACTGGCCGATGTCGTTGGGGTCCTTTCATATGGTGGATTATTATCTGGAAAGGCAAACAGCGCTGAAATCTGGGGACATTATACCCAGTGGTTTGATTCCAGCCGTTACGCCAGCCTCCGACGTAATCCTGGCACCCAGGTAGCTAACAAGACAAAAATTCCAAAGGACAACCGCCGTATCTTTCTCAATATTAGAGGACGTTCTGGCAGGGCTCCAACCTCGATGTCGACCGTCAACTATGGAAATATCAATGCCGTCATCGGTTATGTTACAGCCTTCCTCTCCGCTTATAATACAGACGAACCGAGACTTGAAGCAGCCGGACACATCAACATCCAGGTTCCTTTCAAGGCCCAAGCAGAGGCATACCAAGATCAATTTAGCCTTAGAGGGATCCAAGGCGTTGAGGTCAAGACTGTCGATTCCTTCCAAGGAGCAGAGAGGGCCATAGTTATATTTGACCTCACCATGGCCAATTCCAGTGACCCTTCAGCGCTCGGTTTCGTGAGAAAGTGGAATCGGCTTAACGTTGCCATGAGCCGCAGTACTGAAGCTTTGGTCATTGTCGGAAACCTCGACCTCTACCGGACGCGCACCCAGGACATCTTCGACCACGTTTCTAAGAATTTTGCCATGTTCTTGATGGATATCGTCATGAGAGGCGATGTCGTCGATGTGCCACCGAAAGACTTGATCTTTAATATGCCCCGAAACACTGCGGAACTCAAAGGGGGTGCCAGCACATGGTCAATAATTGGTCCAGATTCGAAGCCCCGCCCACAAAGCCAACCATCCACCGCCGTTACTACGGGCATTAGGAACCCTGTCTCCTCTGGCAAGACAGAGAACATAAACACGCGAGAAATACGTGTCTGCAGCGAGCTCAATAAACTTCGGGATGCGGCTCTTCAGGTAACGAATGCCATGCAAGCGGCCAAGACAAATGCGGAAAAGAGTGGGAAAAAGACAAGGCTTATTGATCTGGTGGACCAGTATGTTAAGGTATTGACTGAATCACCCGGATGCAAAGGCCACAACACCCTCGGGCAGTTTGAAGATTCGACTATTGACCGGCTCTACGAGGAGCTAGCGGGATTCGACGGCCTCCCTGGCGCGGGTCTTTTCGATGACATGGATGATGATGATCAGCCCGATCAGCCGACGGCGGATCAGCCTATGCATGGTGGTATATAAAGGGAAGGTAAGTTTAGTCTGATAATTTAAAGATAACTTGCTGACAAACCTTCAAGCACTTGGGATCTGGGACTTGGGAATGGGAGTTGGGATATGGCTTAAGATTTGCTCATTATGGCGAGGTGGGTGCATGAGTTCGTTCTAATCAATGATGTGAAGACAACTCACTGACATAATTAAGGGACTCTGGGTGGAACTTGTGACTTGGGACTGGGACTTGGGATGTGGCTGGGGACTTTTTTAATGGCTGTGAGTACATGACTTCGTTGTAATCCATGATGTGAATGCAATTTACTGACCTATTTAAAGGACTCTTGGTCTCTTGATCTTGGTGGAACTAGGGACTGGGAACTGGGAATACAACATGGCCTAAGACTTGCTGATAGTGACGAGGTGAGGTGAGTTCATGAGTTCTTCCAAACAATGTGAATACATCTTACTGACAAGAAAAATTCAGGACCTTGGCTTGGTATTTAAGACAGGACATGGGGAATTGGGGATTGTGATAATTATAGTTTGAATTATTTGGATTTGCTGTGCTATGCTGTGCTATGCTGTCGCCAGTTGCTGTTCCTTGGCATGGACGTACCATGAGATCATGAAATAAGAATGAATTTCAAATTTCTATATTTCAATCGTATTCTGCGTTTGTTTCCAGCATTATTTCTCTATAAATGGTTCTATTATATGCTGGGATTGAGACTGAAATATGCCCTATATGCCCTCTCTCCATTTTCTGCCTCCGGGCGCGAGAGTGCCTTGAGTGCCTTACGTTTTGGGAGCAGTTCACTTCACTTCAATCACTTATCACTCCTACCAAAAGCCAATTCTCGAACGACAAAGCTCTTCACTGATCGCCCTGGCCCTATGAATATCTCCCCAATCGCAGCAGCGCGGCTCTCGAATATATATTTGGTGCCTAGCATCTCCTCCTCCTCCTCTCCAATAGCAGCTCGGACATATCTGATCATCTACTACCTAGCATCTTCTTCCTATTCACGGCTCTCGAACATAATACAGGAGGTGCGTAGTCAGTAAGCAAGGCCCCGATTACAAGAATTAGTTGATTGCTGAATTATTTGCAGCTACAGATTCCAATTCCAATTCCGATTCTGCAGTTTCCAGCATCGTGAGCATCATAGCATCAAGCATGGAGTCGCCTAAGCAACCTAACCCTCAATTAGAAATAAACTTGATTAACTGACGGTATACTTGAAGACTTGAAGGCCAAGCAAATTGCGGTAGTGGTAGCGATAGTATCTGTCGACATACATACATACTCATACTCATGCCCAATCCTTCCTTAACATACTAACGGTTACAAGAGAGCCGCCTATCATTTGATAGTTACAGTTACAGTTCGGTGAACTACCACCACTTCCACTACCCATCGCCCGCAGAAGTAGCTGCTGCTGCAGGCGTGCGCCAATATCCGGCAAGTAGCAACGAAAAGACGAAAAGAGGGAGAGGGAGGAGGAGAAGAGGAGAAGACTAATGAACAGATTGCGAAGCAGAAGTGAAAGACCGTAGAGCAACGAAAAGATGGTGACGAAGAAGGGTAGGGAACAAAATGAACAACAGTATACTCTATCTATATATCCTCTACATCGATCTCCTTCTTCTCTTTCTTCTTATTTTCCCTTCTATTCGCTAATGATCTCAATCATAGTAAACCTAGATACGAACATTCTGTGGGTGGACGATGAGGACGAGGAGAACGCCAATAAGCCACAGCCTCGAACAACCAAGCATCATAGGGGAATCATGTATAGAGAGAGGCGGTTCTCTTTAGATACCGGCATCAAGAAGAAGATTGAAACAGAAGCTCAAAGGCAAAGACCAGACAAAAAGCAGCAACGGGAGTGGGCATATGGGTCAGTTGAGACGAAGTCCAGACAAGACCGGGTTTTTAGCGAGGCATAACAGAAGGCCAGCGGCGCCAAGGCTCAAGTTATACTATGATAATGGAGGTAAGAAGGAGTCCGCCTTCCTTCGAAACCTTCGAAGTTCAAAAAATTAACTGGCCTGCAAGAGCAACCAAGATACTATGACATCTACATCCACATCCACATCTACAGTGGTTGATAGAGTAACATGAGAGACACTAGAGAAACCTGTTGTTCATATTTCTAAGGTTGCCAAGTTGCCAAAAGAAGGGTTAAATCTCACAAGCACTTGGGCTCGTTCAACTCGAGCGCTCCTGTTCCTGCACGAACAGCAGTAAGTGGTCACTTCTTCGATATTGCTGAAAGATAACGTATTATGATGACTAGCTGTTTTATTTATTCCAAAATCGTCAGAGCAAAGTCTAAAGTCTTGGCCCGATGCAGTGTCATCCCGCAGTCTCAGTCTCTGTAGCAGACCAGCAACGCAAGACTATGTCGTAATATGTAAACAACACCAACACCTACTTCTCGACGAAACAACGAAACAACGGAACGGAGCTACTACTAAATGGTTAAATGGGGTTTAATATGTTTGAGGTTATCTTAGTATATCTTCAATAACTGGCTAACTGATTGACTAACTATCACTGCTATGAACCCGAGATCATCTATTTCACGCTAATAGTGAGAAATCTCGGAACGCCAGCTACTTGCCGCCACTGCAAGCCAAACAGCGTTTCCGTTCCCACAAGTTGTTCATGCATCTTAAATCCACTGGATAAGGATCTAGAATCTAATCGGCCAAATAATACACCATTCCACACTCTGTCGTCTTTCCTGGAGGAGCCTGCTCACGGCTCTGGTGCGCAACTTCACCACTCAACTGTCAAAGCGGTGATGCCATCCAGCGTCGGCTCACCAGTGAGGTTCACCAGACCCGTCGCCGGTTTACCAAAAGGGTTCGTAAGCGATATAGCTCCTTTCCTCCAACTCCAGCTCCGGAGATTCATCTTGTCCTTGGTATCTCTTTCGCTGATTTTAGGTCTCGTTCCAGGTTGATGTACATATACAGTCAGAGCAACTGGCAGCCATGTATTCGATTAGATGAAAGGTAAGTCACTTACTCATAATTGCATATATAACATTGACAAATATATAGGGACAGTCGTAGGCTGACGTTGTGTTATTCTTGTCAAATAATACGCAGGCCACACATGGCAGAGAGAGGGAGAGAGTCTCTGTTGTGCACCTTGTCCGCAATAGCCTAGGATAGCAGACATATCCTCAGAACTCCAGATAGCTAGATGGCTACCAACAACAGTGATGAAAAAGCCGACGTCGTTAGGAGTACTCAAAGCACTCAAGGTATAACCATTCAGGTCGGGCACGGAGTCTACGTGATTGAGATAACCCTCACCTCTCTCTCACCCTCTCTTACTTGACTTTTGTCCACGCAGCTCTTCTATGGATGGAATGGGTACAAGCTTGGTAAAGATATTCGGGGGTACATTCAAGCTAAGGACGAAAAGCCGATTGAAAGTGATAGTGAGGATGAGGATGAGGATGAGGCGGATTAGTTGTGGGATGTTAGTATTGTAATTCTGGGTTGGGATGTTGGGAAATGTGAAGATATTGGGATCGGAGGGAACGATTGACATAAAATGCATTTGGATGGGTGGCAAGTTTTTTTCTTTTTCCTCTTTGGCGAGACAGCAAGACAGGTCAATAGGCGATAAACATTTGTGGTATATACTCTGTTGTTGCTTGCTGCAGAAGTGCTAGTCTATGAATCAGAACGGGAATGTACGTCAATGTGATACACTAAATTTCGGTGCATGATCCAACAGTACAATACAGCATAGAGTTATAATGTGAAATGGGTGCCCAATGATGGTGCTAAGCTGAGCCGACCTGAAAACCTATGAGATATTGATGACTATTCCAAAGAATCTCCCCTGCTGGGGGAGCCTCTGCTCTTAGTCAGGGCTAGTGGGAGGACTTAGACATTCGATACTCTACTGTGCAAGGGAGTTTTGATAAATGGGAACAACTATACGTTGTTTCCTAACTCTCTCGTCTCTCTCGTGTCGCTTCTTTTGAGTCTTGGATACACGGAGTTTATTGCAGATGGCACCGTGTTTCTATCTAGGCAAAGTTGAAGACCAAGTAGACGTAAGATTCCTCTGCAGACAACGCAATCCAAGTAAAGTGAGTTACCTAATTTGAGCAAGTTCCTGTCTAATCATAACTTGTCGTTCCCTTACAACGAGATATATATCCATTAAGTGTTTTAATCCTTCTACTGCTATGCCACCTCTTAATTGTTAGTTGTAACTTAACTCACCGTGTTAAATGCTTCTCTTAAGTAAGATATCGGTTTTTAGACAACCTAATTTGGGAGCTGTATGAATTCCAGTCGGGGTAAAGGCTAGCTCGTAGAACTAGACATGATTCTTAAATTGACTAGTTTGGATTTTATTATTGTCACTTTCTAGTAGGGCTAGTGAGAAGCTAGTAGCTACATAAACTGTCTT
>JAJONI010001453.1:0-12091 GCA_022190145.1 Pezicula rhizophila | reverse complement strand
ATAAGCTTTCCTTGCACTTAGAGGTAGCTGATTTAGAGAGATATACTTCTTAAAGAGACTTCTGAATTAGGCTTATTAGACAGCTATTTGAACTTAGGAAGCAAGGAAATAATAAGCGGAAATTCAGTTAATATAGCTTATCTAAATCAGCTATATTAGCCCTAAAAGAGAGCCACAAAATTAGGTACCTAGGGAGGCATTAAGATTGTCGCTCTTACAGAGAGTTAGGGAGGCATTAGCAGCAAGATACTCGTCTTCCTTTAGGCGAAATATCAGGCAATTTAGCACTAAAAAACCGCGGAAAATCGACAAGGTATGGCTATATTATATGTAATTTGCCCTTATGCAAAGAGGGGCCTTGTTTTAATTATTTCCATAGAGATATAGGAAATTAAGTGAAGTCTGTCTGAATTTGGGGGGGATTCAGCTCTCTGATTGGCTCGCTTACCCCTGTCGCGCTAAATGGCGCTCCCGTCAGGTTTTAAAGGGATACCTACGTACTTTGCTATTAGCCCATTGCTTTATTCGTATGCACAAGGGTTGAGACTGAAGTTGGGCAAGTGCCCTAAGGGTTATTCATCAAGCGGCTTGTTTGCGCTGAATTTCGGTCCTAGTAATACAGCCATGCCAGAGCGCCAAATCCATTATCTAATCCTTCTTGAGAGGCTTGTAGATCTCCTCAATGCCACTCTTCGTGATAATCATCATCTGTAAACCATCGCCAACCTCAATATGTCTCTCAACTGCACCGTCAAACGCATCTTTCACCAAATCCTCCACCTCAGACCTTGGTAATGGAATCCGCTCACGCTCCTTCAACTCATGGCCAACCCCACTTCCGGGAATATACTGGTTCTTAAAGTTTACCTGGTTATCCAAGAAGGGCATAATCAGACTTGCTGCCGCACCTGCCGCTCTGCACTGCTCTCTCTCATAGCTGCCTACTGGATCGTAGGAGTAAATGGCACCCTTCCCCTCCTCATCAAGACCACCCAAGATTGCAGTGACATAGTATGGGAAGAATCGCTTTCCGTAAAGAATCGTTGCCAGACGTTGTGCACATGCCTTAACGCTCATCGGCTTGCCATGCTGGTATCGGTACATCTTGACAATTGTATCTAAACGTTCCTTCAATGCTAATCCATCGGCGGCAAATCCAACAACTGATAAGACGAGCGTTGCATCATCTTGTGATGAGGTTGTTCCGCCAATCTTAAAGATTTTGGGTGAGTATCGGGAGTTGATGTTGTAACCAGATGTTGATCGTGTGTCACCCGCAATGATTGTGAAGTCGGAACCAGAAATCGCAAGAGTTGAGCCTCCGTTATCGGTGTATCTAGAGGTGAATCAGCAGATGTAGTGCGAAAGGGATCATCATGCCTACGGGTAGAAGGCATGCTCCTTATTGCCAGCTGAAGCTGTTGTTGGACCTTGGCTGAAGGAGTAGTTTGGACCGTTCATCAGCGGGTTTTGGCTGAACATAGCCATTTTGATCTTGAATCTGGAGGATACAGGTTCGAGGGGATTGCGTGAGGATGGGAATTTGCGGTGTTTGGTTTAGATGAGGTAGTGGTAGAGCGTTTATGACGAGCGTTTATCTTGAAGCGTTCAACGCGTCCTGGCTGCCTGTGCTGTCTTAATGCTGCAACTCGCTAGCGCCGACAGGGATAGCTCCTTTCTTGAACGGGCAAAGGCAAAGGCAAAGTCAATGTCAACAACCCGAACACTAAGTGCTTCAATGAATGCAATAAAATCCTGATTATGGATACGTATGTATTTAAGCCACGATTTATCTGAAATAACTGACAGAACCCCCAGCGCATGTCGAAGCATTCGGCGCAAAGCCCTGGCGAAGATTGCTGCGTTGTCCGCAACGTCATTGGTAACGGATTTCAACAACTCAGACCTTGATCGACTTTCGAAAGGATGTTCTAATCGCGGGCGAGCGAGGACTAATGGGAACTCGAACGGCATAGGAAAGGATCTCGCGCGCCAGCCTATGGTAGGATTGGGCTAATCAGTGCTCCTGCAATAGAGTGAAAGCTGATTGAATCGATAGAGCGTACGGGAATTTGAGGTTCTTCTGGCATTATGCAAGGCTGCACCACTAATCCAGACGCCCAAGAGTGCAGAAAAGCTTGTGGCACAACTATCTCCTTATGTGCTCGAAGCCCACTCACAATCGTTTGTACCGTCTCCGTTTCTGCGCGAAATCGAGCCGTCGCCTCTAGAAGCACTGAGTTATAACCTTACGACAGCACTGTTGTCGCTGGGAGTCAACCATGAGAGCGTGCAGGAACGTGTCGCGGAGACGTTATGGACTTATCTCGATCGTTGTCTCCATGCCATAGAGACGGCTACAAGCCATTCCGATAGGGGCGGCGTGAGTGAACTGGAGGGGGCAATTCAGGTCGCAACAATCACTTTATCCCTTCTTGGGTTTTTGAATGCAGCTTCGAGCTTTACGCACTTTTGGGATGGTGCCGAAAGACTAGATTTGATCGAGCGTTCAAAGCAACTACTTTCGGAAGACTTCCTGGTCAGAGTTGAAACGGCTTTTTCTACTATTCGTAATGCTCATTCTCAACACACCAGTGTGAAAGAATGGAAAAGATACGTCCGCCATTATGCGGCCATTGGACGACCGCTTGGTGCTATGCTTTTACAGCGGAGCTTCATGTGGTTGCTTGTGGCAGAAACATCGCTTCTTGTTTGTAAGGTGGATGAGCTCAAGGGGAATGACGTTCTGGATTTACTGATGTCTGGTACTGGACTGGCTAAAACAAACTCTCTACATAGCGGAGAGTCAGTTTTTCAAACCATAGAGACCCTTGCCGACATTGCTGCTGATGAAATGAGTCTACTCGAGGATGGTGCCGACTACCTACGACTGGGCTCTGCGTGGCAGCAACGTCTTGCATTCTCGGTGAAAGCAGCGGCTCTGACAAGTTTTACCAACTGCGCATTGCTTAACGAAGATGCAGCCGATCCAGACGTCCTTATGACCTGGCTTGAGGATACCCTTTCAGATTCGGTGCAGATGGCAGACGAAACTCTGGCGAGCGTTGTTCTTCGGTCTATGGCATTGATATCCAGATTATCACCAGCTTTTGCTCCAAATGTCAGTCGACTTCTGTCAAGATTTGTTGTGCAAGGCGCTCCACGAGGCCAAACAATTTCAATTGCTTCAACCTGCCTAGCTTATGTTCTACACAGTTTGTCTCAAGATGCTGTTATATCTACGCTATACACACTTGGCAATGTGCTCAGTTCTGGTTCAGCCTCCGATAATGCTTCTGCGGGCGGGGCTAACGGCGAGCTCCCAATGGATGGGAACACTTCTTCCACAATTTATACTGGAAAGCAATCTACAGGTAGTTCTATATCGTTGGCGATTAGTGGTGAAGAGGAAACATCCATCGTCTACGGGAATGTTGTCAGGGCTATTTGCGGGATTTCCACTAGCGCCAACGATGCTAAGATAACCGCGTTGGCTCAATCTATGCTATTGCAGAAGGTTGGGAGAATCAGCAAATCTGTCGATGCACTGATTGTTCCCGAAGCGGCAGTACTAGCTCTGAGTGGTGGACCCCTCGAGTTTCGGTCTTTGTTGAAACTTTACAACAAGCTGAGCTGCGATGGCGTGCTGGAGAATAATGAGATTCTATTAGCAGCAGTAAGTCAAGTATACTTTTTTTTAAAATTTTGCATATTACTAATATTCACAGGTGATGAAAGGTCGGGATTATCTGTCATCGTCCTTGAAAAAGGAGCACCCCTTGTATGACATATATCTCGAGTATTTGCTTGAGGGAATCATCAGCAGAGGCGATGTGCACCAAGGCAAAAATACTCGGCAACCCGATGTGGAACTCGCTGCTCGTGAAATTGCCCAGTTGCTGCAACCTCTTGCAATACTAATGTCTAAGAATGATCTAGCTTCAGATGATAGCGTGGGTGATGAAACATCGTCGCTCGTTCGAGATGCATGGTTCAATATTGTTGTTCACGGGTTCTCTTTTGAGACACAGCTAGGCAAACAGTATCTGAGGGAACTGCGCCTTATGGCAACGCATTCCAAACCCCTCATTGCAGAGCAACGTGGCGATCAAGTTGAGAGCGATATCGAACTGAACACCGTTCTGCGCCGTGGTATGAATACCGAGCATGAATCAGAGCAGAAATCACGCTTTTCGTTACTGTTGCCTGGGAGAGCATCAGAAATTCGAGGGTTGAGCTACCGGAAAGTCATCTTCTTGCACACTGCTTACTTGGTAGAAAAACTTCGAGCTCAATCCGGTGATTGCACAAAAGCTTTAACATACTTCCTCGAACCTAGCATGCGTCGTGGGGATAAAGACCTAAGCAATACCATGGAGGAGATAAATATGGAGGTTGTCCGTACTTACGTCGATAAATCGACATCAGGAGCCCACCCGACATTTTCAGCTCCATATGTTGCGAAACAATTAGTATCAATTTTTGCTGGGTGCTGCCATCGTATTGAGAGAGTTCAAGAAGCTGCTATCAAATGTGCAGACAGGATCATAGCATCAGTCCCTTCCGCTATGTGCGAAAAGTCTTCTCTTTTCGCCCTCCTGGAGCTCTTAACACTTATGTGGAGTAGTTGCCTTGAGGCCGAGACCGATGAGTATCAATGGAAATCCACATTCACATCTGTTAGGGGCAAGGTCACAATCGAGCTATCTGATGACTTCAATCTCCGCGAACGCACTCTCAAAAAGATCCACAACAAGGCGGAACAGTGGGTTTCGCAGGCTATTGCTATCGCCCCATTAGACATCAAAGGTCTCTTACAGACATATCTTTCCGAGTATGACGACGACGGCGCTTACGGACATATATCGCTTGGTCGGTCTTTTGCCTCTGAGATGGGTGCTCTCATACCAGGCAGTGACCAGAGACTGATTGCACTTCGAGGTTCTGGACACCAAAATATCAGCATCAACACAGCATCTGATTTCATTGCTCAGTACACCACACGGCAGGAATATCGTTACGTGGAGGCACTTCCTGACCATAATGCAGACTGGGTCCAATTCAGGCACCTCCATGAGCGACGTGATTCTGTAACTCAAAGAGCAGATATAGATGATGACGACGCTGAAAGTTTACTGGCTTCTCTCGAGTCACGGTTCCTACAAAAGAAATACATTCCTATAGGGGAACTCCGCGACATTCTTCGTCGAGCTGCGGCCTTGCTCTGCCGTAGTGATAAGGATGAATGCACAATTGTACATTATCTCGTTAGCATTCCTTTTGCCATTTTTACCAAGCAAGCCATCAAGCTCGGAATATCTCTTTGGTTGGGCGTGATCAATGAAAATCCGAGGATGGAGCCGCGAATTCTAATGGAAGTTGCGCAGCAATGGGAGTCTACTGTACACCGACGTGTTGGCATCTTTAATAGCAAATTTCTGTATGTGCTATGTCTCCTCGTTAAAGTTATGGTTTAGCTAATATGTCTAGTCATCCCGATCCGTTTTACATAAAAGAAGAGTTTGCTCCTAGTGATAGGGCAGTATTAGCGAAGCGACAAAATACTGCACATAATCTTCTTGCACCGCATGGACGTTTACTGCAATTTTTGGGAAGTCATTTCAATGCAACTCGTCTAGGAAGCCCCCAGACGGAAAAGGTATTCCTTCGGCTTCTTAACGTAACGCTGGATGGGCTGAAGAACTCAACCGGGCATCCGCTGGCAAGAGAAATCCGGCTGCATATAGTTCTTTTTGGATTAAATGTCCTTAACCATAATACTTCCCTCGACAGGCTGGCAGCCTACCGGTTGAAGTCAAAGATTTTGACTGCTGCTCTGAGCTGGTTTGTATTCCCACCACGGTGGTCGTTTGGAGGGAATCGACTTCAGATAAAAGCAGAAACTCGTCTACTCAGAGACGTCCGCACGCGGCTTCAGAGCACTGGCGGAAAGGTTTCTGCTCCGAAGTCTATCCAGGACAGGGAGAATCTGCTTTGTATCTTGCTCGAGAATGAATATATGAGACTAATGGTTTGGTTGCATCCCCTTGGCTCACCACAAGATCAACAATTTCCTGGCCAAGGAGCAAGGGGCTCGGGCGAGGTGAGAGTTTTCTAGCAAACGTGCGAATGAGTCTATTGCTAACTGTTAATTAGGCCGCTATTCTTCCCTTAGTAAGAACTGCTTGGAGCGAAAGCCCGTCCTTAGCTGTGCAATTGCTGGCAAGGTTTCCATCGCCTAGACTTCACAAGGAAGTTCGGTGGCTACTATTGAACTGGACAGATAGAGCAATTTTAGAACCTGAAGCGGTACAGGTGTTGCTTGATGGTGGATTACCAAATGACGTCTCATTCCAACTTAAGGTACTTATCTCTCTTAGTTCCAGATCTACACGTAACTCTAACGGGAGTAGTATTTATTATATTGGGCTCCTGTCAATCCTATTACCGCAGCCACATTTTTCCTACCTCAATACCGCAATCATGCATATATTTTACAATATGCTATGAGAGCTCTAGAGAGTCATTCCGTGGATGTAACTTTCTTCTATGTCCCACAGATTGTACAATGTCTGCGTTACGATGTACTCGGCTATGTTGAGAGGTACATTGTGGAGACCGCGAAATTCTCCCAGTTATTTGCTCATCAAATCATCTGGAACATGAAGGCCAACGCTTTTAAAGATGATGAGTCCCTGATTGTGAGTCTAAGATTCAAATTAATTAACCTTTGATTTGCGTTTACTGACAATTATATAGCCCGATCCCGTCAAGCCAACATTAGACAAAGTTATGAATCGCATGATAGAGAGCTTCTCTGGCGTTGACAAGGCCTTTTATGAACGAGAATTTAGCTTCTTTGACGAAGTAACTGATATCTCTGGAAAGCTGAAGCCTTTCATTAAACGCCCGAAGCCAGAAAAGAAACAAAAAATCGAAGAAGAACTGCGTAAGATAAAGGTGGAAGTTGGCGTGTATCTTCCTAGTAATCCTGATGGTGTGGTCATTGGTATCGATCGGAAATCCGGGAAACCACTTCAAAGTCACGCCAAGGCACCTTATATGGCAACATTCCGGATTCGTAAGGCCAAGGGCAATATGGAAGGCACGGACGATTTGCTTGAGCAGACCAATCAGACCTCCTCGATGCCCGAAGAAAACACAATTGAAATATGGCAATCCGCGATTTTCAAAGTTGGGGATGATTGCCGTCAAGACGTGCTGGCCCTGCAAATGATTGCAGCCTTCCGCGGCATATTTAACGACGTCGGCCTCGACGTTTACGTCTTCCCATATCGCGTGACGGCTACTGCACCTGGCTGTGGTGTCATCGATGTTCTGCCAAACTCAATCTCTCGAGATATGCTAGGACGAGAAGCTGTCAACGGTCTTTATGAATACTTCATTTCCAAGTATGGTAACGAAGACTCTCCTCGCTTCCAAGAGGCCCGCAATAACTTCGTGAAGAGTATGGCCGCCTACTCCATCATCTCGTATCTTTTACAATTCAAAGATCGACACAACGGTAACATCATGGTGGACGATGCAGGCCATATCTTACATATCGACTTTGGATTTTGCTTTGACATCGCACCTGGAGGAATCAAGTTTGAACGCGCACCTTTCAAACTCACAAGCGAGATGGTTGCCGTGATGGGAGGAAGTCAACAACATCAGTCCTTCAAATGGTTCGAGGAATTGTGTGTCAAGGCTTTCCTAGCGTCGCGCCAGTATACCGAAAAGCTATCACAACTTGTTCTCTTGATGATGGATAGTGGCCTACCATGTTTCAAGCCGGAGAGCATCCAGCACTTTAAGGAACGGTTCGTCTTGGAGAAGAGCGAAAGAGAAGCTGCCGAGTTCATGAAGGGCTTGGTCAAAACAAGCGCTAATAGCTACTCTACAGGAGTTTATGACCAATTCCAGTTGATGACAAACGGAATCCCTTACAAGTAGAAAGCTGTTTGAATGGACTATAAGTTTGGAGGTGACCCTTAGCAAATGTTGTATACATAGGGTACATAATGCAAATTCTAATTTAGATTTTACTTGTAGAAATATGCAGATGCCTCTGAGATTTGTTTGCAGGTACTAACTGATGAGCTACAACAACCCAGAGAATCAAATTCGAGGAGAGAAAAGCTGCGCGCCGATCGGCCCTATGTACGGATGACGTGCTCCCAAGATCTAGGAATGCAACAATTATCATCCACCAACACATCACTGTTATCAAAACGGGTAACAAGAATTTCAATTCTCTCTGGACCTTCCCACATGGCAACTCCCTTCACCTTAGCAAAAGAGGCAACAACCGGCTTCTCAGATGGCCCCCACTATGACAAATACCGACCAAGCTACACACCTGAAGCCGTTGACAAGCTTCTCACGTACCTGAAAGTAGCAGGTGTCAATAATGCTAAAATTGTAGATCTCGCATGTGGCACTGGAAAATTTACTGAGGTGTTGGCTGCAAGGCCTGAGAATTATGAGATCATTGCTGTTGAACCGCATTTGGGTATGAGGACAACATTGGAAGAGAAGAACTTGGGACCAAGGGTTAGGGTTTTGGATGGCGATGCTGGTCATATACCTGTGGAGGAGGGTTGGGCTGATGCTTTGATTGCTGCGCAGGTAAGTAGTTGGTTTGAATAAGTTTTGGGTTTCACAGCTTGACTTGTTCGTAAGGTGATTGATCCATGGATGGGTTTTCTGATCACGTGTTTATATAGGCATTTCACTGGTTAGTACCTATCTATTTACAGTACGAATTGGTTTATAAGAGATCATTTTGAATAGTTATCTATCAATTCGTACGGTAGATGATCTATTCAGGTATCAGTTGAACGAATTGCTTATGGTACTAGGTTCGCTACAGAAGAGTCTCTGAGGGAGATCCACCGAGTCCTCACTCCTGGCAGTGCATTTGGTATGATCTGGAATATTGAAGATTGTATGTAGGTCATGCACCTTGCTACAGAAAAGCACCCACTGATTCAGACCAAGACAATGGCGCCAAAGAATGGGTTCCGACAACAAGCTGGGAGAAGACACTCAAGGAAATTGTTGCTAGCATGGAAGACGGAAAACCTCGATTTCGACATTTAAAGTGGAAGAAGATCTTTGACAAGCAGATTGACACTACACCATTGCAGACACTCAAGGATACCCTCGAGTATAACATGCCTGGGTTTTCGTTACCACTTAGTGAAGAGACGCTCAAGTGGACAGTTTGGCTTAGTGACGAGGTTGTGTGGAATCGATATTCAACTTTGAGCCAGGTCGCTAATTCAGGACCTAAGAAAGACGAGATTCGGAACGAGGTCTTCGAGGCGTTAAAGAGTGAGGATACAGTGAGGAATGAGAAGGGAGAGGTTGCTGTGCATGGTATTACTTACCTTGCTTGGACATCTCGCGTCTGACGAATTGGCATGTTTTGAATCCAAACAAGAGTATATGGCCGAGAAAAGGTTATTGTAGGTGGTCCGATACTAGAGAGTAAAGCATCTGAGTCTTGAGCTGTCTCAACTCAGAGAAGAGCGTATTCGCAAGAATCTGATGCGCTGGACAACATTTTGCGCAGGCTTCGACTCTGATATTGAGAAGTTTAAGGCTTGGTTCACTGCTGGAAGGGAAGTGGCTATCGGTAGATGAAATTGTTCGTAGCCTTCATGATTCCCTTTGCGCAGTGTTGGATATCGTGACGCTCCATCAAATGCCCGCCAAATCCAAACTCCATTTCTATGCCCTAATAGTGATCTCTGACCCTCGATGTCTCCATGCTCAACTTGAAGCAACCAGCCCCATGGATCATTAGTCCGCCGAAATATACATGACGTTGTTTCCTCTCACGAATGCATCGCCATAGCTCCTCTTCTTGACCCCATTGACGTGCTCCTCAGTCTTCTCTAGTGCGATGTTCATATAGCCGTCCACGGATTGGAGTTCTCCTTTACTTAAGTCAGCGCTGGACTGTCGTTATCATAACATAGCAGTGCTGACGAACCCTTGTAGACAACACCTGAGTTGAGCTTCACAGTGACTCCCTGCCCAATGATTTCGCTAAGGAAGCCGGAAGGATCTTTGCCTTCGCCTTGAGTTTGACCGTTCTCCATGTCGTGGAAGTGCTGGTATTTTCAGATGGAAGAATATATGAGGTTGTTGTTGATGGTACGTGGTGGTGGTGGGGTGAGGCTGAAATCTTGCTTGGCTTGGTTGCTGTTAAGAGCCTTACAGTAGGGTAGAGCCGGGGGGGTTCCTTACCGTGGGGCCAGCATCTTCCACGCGAAGCTCCACATTCACGTCTCCTCACTTTTACCAATCCAAAAAACACACGACGAGCATCAATTCTTGCACTACACCCATTGCATCTATACCACCCCAAGTCCCTGATAGTACAGCCATGGCTGACGAGCCTGGAGAGGCGTCGGCTTCCCCGCCGAAGCCCAAGAAATTGTCACTCTTCATGAAGCCAGTATTTACGAAACCATCCGAGGACGAGGAGGCTGTTGATTTTTTCAGCAGATCAAAAGACCTATTTCCCAAGATACTCGCGCAGAAAGAGGAGAGACTGAAGAAGAAGGCTACCAAATTAGAGCGAAAAAGATCCAGTCAGAATAGAGAGGCCTCGGCCGGGGCTAAGAAGAGACGCACATCTGGGGAGGCTGCTGAGGAGAGTTGCCACTCTGTGAATAGTGATGAAGAGCATGTGAGGGCATCTGCCAGTTCGACGACACCGAGAAGTCGAAGGTCACGATCGAAATCTGCACAGGCCCAGGGGAACCACGGGTCCCCCACGTCTCTTTCATCACGATACAAGAAGGACTTGGAGGCAGAGAAACACAAGGCTGAGGAACAGAAGATTGTTAATAAAGGTTATATTTCGCTCAGCGACAGTGAGAATGATGGCGACAGGGATGTAAAACCCCTCAAGCAATCTCCTAGGAAACCAACTACGTCGGCTGCCGCGTTATATTCCTCTCCTGTTAGACCAAGGGACCTCACTCCAGAGGATGATGGCCGACAATTATCTGAACCAGAAGAGTTCCCTGAATTGGTCGCCAGAGCCCGTGAGCGCGCAAAGCAAAAAGAACTCGCACGCCTCACTGCCCAGAACACGTCTTCAAATACACAAGAGCATAGCCCAGCACCCGAACACGACCCGGTAATAACAATTCTAATCACCTCCGACATCGAGGGTTCTACACCTCTGGTTGTCCAACGAAAGCTATCCCAAGCGCTGAGGCTTGTCCGTCAGTCTTGGTGTGACAGGCAGAGATTTCGTGGGGAACCACTAGATGAGAGTGTCAAAGCAAACATATTCCTAACTTGGAAGAACAAAAGACTATTCGATGTCACGACATGTAAGGCAATGGGATTAAAAGTTGACCAAAATGGCAGGTTGTATTCTAAGGGTGATGGGGTCGACGAGAAAGGGAGAGTGCATTTGGAAGCATGGACCGAAGAACTATTCAATCTCCATCTAAAAAGACTAGAACTCAACCGCCGACGCCTTGCAGACCCGCTGTCCTTCGAAGAGGAAGAACAGATGCCGGTGGAACCCGTTGAAGATGTACCCAAGACCAAATTAATCATTAGAGCTAAGAATCTGCCAGACTTCAAGACGATAGTCAAGTCGAAGACTTTGGTATCCAAAGTTATGGGGGCATATGTCGGGTTCTTGACCCGACATGGCAAGACAGCGGTTGCAGACGTCTCGCTTTATTTTGATGGTGACAAGCTGGACCCTGATGTGCCGTGTGGGGAGTTTGACTTTGAAGATATGGATGTTATTGAGGCTCATGTGGGGTAATGGATACTCTTGGTTGAGAATGACTTGTGAGTTTCGCATGGGCTGGCGTTTCTAACAGCGGCACAATTGGCGTTTACAAATGATACCCAAAGCTTGTTTGGCTACTGTGTTAAGAATCATAAATATATGCAATCATGATTGGTTTTAGTAGTTGAATCGAAGTGTTTTATAATAATCTTAGTAATTCAGCTTCTAGTAGTTAGCTTACTTATCTCTCTATAATCTACTCCGTAGAGAGAAAAGTTGGTAATTAACGCTAAAATGTCTATATCTCAACATATT
>JAJONI010001452.1:0-12114 GCA_022190145.1 Pezicula rhizophila | reverse complement strand
CTTATTTCCTTAACAAGATATGAAAACACTACCTACTTAACAAGCAACAGAGGGTCAGAATACAGGAAACCCTAACATAACTTTAGAAATTTTTTCCTATCACGTCGTTAATTTAAGGTCAATCTGCACAGGGCGGTACCGAAAGTTAGGGAAAGGTGAAAAGCTAATGAGTGAGAAGTTCGGTTCTGGTATTGAAAAATATAATAGTCAGCCGAGCTAATAATATTAAGGACTCAGCTCCACCCCTCCCTTCTTGGCGGCGATCCATATAACCTTAAATCTGTAAGCATAGCAAACCTTCAAATATGCCAAAAGGAAATATACTATAGCGGTGAGCGGATCGCGTACGTACTTAATCGAGTATCAGCTTCGGTACCTGTACCATGCTCCACCCTTAAAAAAGTTCGGTATGCTGTACTCCGCAGTGGCTTTTCCCCAACGGAACCAATGTTGGGAAGCCGTGATGTTAGTGATGTCTACAGACTAGTAATTGGTTGTGTATAGGACGATAAAAGAACTAGCTGTATATTGGGCGTTTATGGAGATGGAGCTAGACCGAATGTAGATATATCATGGGCTGGGGGATGCGCATGGTTTCCGCACTGCAGTTGAAGATGGGGGAAAAGCCTAAATCAATTGTTAAGTCGGCACCAAAGGAAGTGTTCTGCAGTAGTTGGTTTGGAGAGACGGGTACCTTCTGGCTGGTCAGTATTTTTGGGGGGGAGATCAGCTCCCAAAAACCAGGTTTACCGAGGTGGTGGGTCCTAGACAAAGTATATCTTGACTGGGTTCCTTGTTCTCGTCAGATATCATATCGTGGGAAAAAATAAAAATAAAAATCAAGGTTAAGATGCAGGAGAACCGTATAGAGTATCGAACTAAACAATCTGAATGACTGCTTGCTACCAAGTAGTCTACGCTCTGCAGCCAGTACATTGTAAGTGCCAGTACCAACCGTGAACTACCAGTAAGGTGTGGTGTGTGGGTACGTACATCGCTAAGAGAAGGAGCATATGCATACATCTGTACTGTCCCAGAGAGCGCCAGATGGGCCAATTTGGTGTTACACACGATCTAGACGCCTCCCCTGTCAGATCATGGTATTTGCAGAGCAGATTATACCGCGGCTGGTCTGGTGCTATCTACTATACAGTAACTGCGAGCGACTGTGCTGCTAATGGGTCATGGCGAGCAAGATTATCCACCCTTTGGCCCATTTCGGACGAGGTCTCCGGCTCTCGTACTCCGTAAATACACACATGTCATATTATTAGCGCTAATCCCAACTGCAAATGCGCCCAGCTACCAGGTGTCCGGTACGGTACCACAAGATAGGTACATACCGTTGCCTCCGAGCCCGCCACATAACAAGGTGGTGGTGACCTGGCTGTGTGCCACACGGTAGTCTGTTACCACAGCTCGAAGCGCATATGAAAGCATATAGACGTCCGTCATTAACGGCATGCACGTACGCATGAACGGCAGTTGACGACATAATAGGAACAAAATAAACATATCATTTTTGATGACTACTAATCTACGTAGTACTAATTATCAACGCTCATCAGATTTGCGGACCGGCCCGGTGGAAACACAGAAAAGATCATGGCCCACCCACTTTGCTTCTTTGGGTAAGCATTACAAGTATGAGATATTACACGTATGTGGCTGATAAAAATACCGCCCGCAGTTGACGTAACTCGGCCCGATGCACTGTACTCTATGTGTATGCGCCATCGACGGGACCACCGGGGACCTAGGAACAAACCCAGGAGCAAAGATCGCAACTTCAATCAATCGCCTGGTAAATACTGTGCTGTACAGTACGCACACTCTAGTAAGTCAGTGAAACGATCCCATAGGATAAGCGACGTCTTGTCTAAACATCCCGCACGGGGTCATAGTAAGGCGTTGTTGCTCCTGTAGTATCATCGTTTCTTGCGGCTTCTTCTGCTTGCCCGTATGCATATGTTTGAGCTGTCGGATAGGACGTGCTGGAGTAGGTCGTATAGGTGCTATATGACGAAGAGCTCCCTGCCAAAACACAATGAATTAGTAGAGATCTCTAGGTTTCGTTGGTCGACGTTGATTTAAAGTAAGGTACTAACCCGTTGGTGCGTAGCTGTAGGTTGCAGATGCTAGTGATCAAGTCAGAAAAGCGGAACGACCTGGAGTCTTGTCGGGGAAGACGAGGGGCAATTCCCCACGCAAATATAAGAAGAAATGGGCCATCAACCTTCACTGTCAATGGCATGGATGAATTGCATTTACACTTGTCAGTATGAGGAGGGAGAATATTTGCGCCATAATGGAAACTGATCAATGATAAGAAAAAGGGAGTTCTTACTGCCATTATCTGATCTCGACGATTCTGCGTTAGGGCTATAGGAGGCTGGATAACTCTGGCCATGGTCATCGTAGCTGTGTTCGACGGACGTATTATTAGCTCCTCCACGAGCCAAGTCCTTAGATCCCCCAGCGCCAGCTCTACGGGAAACCGGTTTTCCGTCCTTTCCCAAACTTCTATTCCTTCCATCACGGTAGCGGAACTTATGGTATAGAAACCATCTGGCAATCCAATTTGGGCAGTCCTCTGTGGGTATGGCCAGGTTCCAGTAGTATCTCGTGTGCGCATCGCTTGATTGTGCCATCCGGGTCATTGCCTCGTCCTTGGAAGCCTCCAGGATATCGCTCCAGTCGTAAGGTGGCTTACGTTTGCAGTTCTTCTTTAAGTGTCGGGTGTCTGATGTTAACCACTTGTAAATTCTGTCGGCTTCTTTCTAAACACCATCATTGTCAGTTACATTACTCTTCGCAATTCCCATGTAAGACAGCATCACAGCTTCTAGGGGACTCTTGCGAGGGCGGAGGATGGGGAACGGATTGCCCGGTGCGGGGTGCGAATGGTAAACTGACTGACCGCCATAAGACTGTAGGTGTCCAAGCCCATATTCAGGTGCTTGAGGAGGTCTTCTTTGGTTTGGCTCATGGCCAGCGGGGCCAAAGGCGCCGAATTCATGGGAGCTATATTTCGCCGTCTATCTATGCGTGTCGGCCGTACTTTGATGGAGCAGAGCTACTCTTCTGGCGTCACTTTCGTTCCATTCCAAGATATACTCGCGAATATGCTAATATTACGAATGAAAGTGATCTACACGGACACTGCCCTCAGACGGGTACACCTTAGAATGCCGGATGGGAGAGATTCGGCCGGGTCTCCTTCGAGCACACAATTGCATTCTCTGAAAAACCCGCTGGGGACTGTTCACTGATAAGATTGATCAGTAGGAAGCATTCCGGATGCCCCCGCGTGGTTGCATAAAGGAAGTGCCTCGTAGAACAGCTGTGCTTATATGAGTGGATGGAGGTCGATTGTGGGTGATGCCAGGCGGCCTTTGTTAAGAAATGGAGCGTGGAAGGTCGAGGAGTAGTGAGGACTTACTATATACATTAGTGCGTCGCAAGGTCCTCCTAGGGTGTAAGGATGTAAGGCGCTGGAGTAGAGAACCACCTTAACAATCAAGATGTTCCCACGAAATCGCTTCAATGGCAATTCTGCGGGTCAAACTTGGCACGTTTGCAAAAAAAAATGCTATGCATTAAGCCAATGAACAATCACACTAATCTGGTGCACATGCTGGCTATGCATCAAAATGCATGGGCTGGCCCAGAAGGCTGGTTAGGAAGGTAGAGAATACTATGATGTTACTCTGCTCGGCGAAGGAACTGCAGTCGAGTACACGGGGACCCAATCATTGAGTAAGGACCGAGCATAACATACAATGGGGACGCTTATAATGCTTATTTGGTAAAAAACCAGCCTGCACGTGCATTGTCTCCAATACCGGTCGGAACATAATAAAATATACAGGCAAATGATATATATGGACGAAAGTTACCTAAACACTGGTTTTCCAGAAGCGTGGAACTGGGATGTGAGAGCTCGTGTGTCCTGGACGTCTTTTGCGGTTCAGTGGGTGTCTTCTATCCTCTATCTCGGCACTGACTCCAGCAGCACTAGGAGGTCCTCTGAAATTCTGGAGAAACAGGATGTCCGTTTACTTCAAAGTACTCAAAGAGGTGGGGGCGAGAGAGAGAGCGAGCGAGAGGGAGAGAGATGCATATCATCTATCATCTGGAGAAGGAATAATAGCAATGACGACAATGTCGGATATCTGAGTAAAGTGATCTCTATAAACAATTACTGCACTCAATAGTTACTTAGAAGCTTAAGAACTGTGGTGGGAGTCGTGGGACTCAAAACTTCTTCATGTGGATCACACGCTCCTAAGAACCCTAAGGATGCTAGACTGGGCCCAGCCTCGGACTCCTCGCGACAAAGGACGATGACCTGTCAGAAACTAGAGAGGCCAGTAGAGAGTGTGGGTACGTGCTTGTTAAGTAAGTGGCCTGTCGCAGTGTGTGGCCCTATGCAATTGTAGCAGTGGGTTATGGGACAGAGACCCTGTATCTTGGCTGGTGCAACAACTCATTATTGTTGATGAACCGCCATTTCTCGATAGGAACAGTTGCACAAGGGTCGAAGGAGACGCTAGCTCCTTAGTCAGGTTGGCAGCCTCCCACGAGACTGCCCAGGGCTTCTCATCTCCAGATCTAGGTTGTATACCTTAATATCATGTCGTTACTGTATGGCATTACTTCTCCCCGTGCACGCATCTACTGGTTGTTTATCGATATCGAGCATCCGCAGTGTTGTCCGGTTCTCAGTTCATTTAGGCCTCTTACCTATAACGATTAATAACACTTTACAGCCGGGTCACTATGAGCAATTTCTCCTGCATTACCTCCGGCATGAGTCTCTTCAAGGATATGTTGAGCGGGACACGTACAGTAGTCTTACTGAATGCAGAAGATCTTGCTGGATGTATGCATCCATTATTGGCTTACGTTAGACCCCTGAGCCTCATAGGTTATACTCGCTAGTAATTCCATAAGTCATGGTACGGTGCGTCATCCCCTGCCCACCCCCAGTGGAAGGTAAGAAGTGTATACAGTAAGTATGTGGCGTGTTTAGCAGCTACTAGGTAGGCACTGTACGGAGAAACCCGATAGCATCTATCTCTCTTGATTTTGTATAGTACAGTAAATACTTCAAATGTGAAATTCCAAGTAACTTAGATGGACTTTTGAGACTACAGTAGGGTTGCGGAGATGTATCAGTGCCTTTTAGATAAAGGTATCAGCACGAGTGCATCGTGGCTAAATCTGCCAAGCCCTTAATTCATTTTCACCTAGGACCCAGGGGTGGGTTAATTGGGCAGAAGAATGGATGGTGAGGCGGAGGCGGAAGATCGAGATTGAGAACGCGATCGAGACATTTCTTCGTTTGAATAATAATGATAGTAATAATAGGAGACGAAGATGTTGCTCAAAGCCCAAGGTCGTGATTATTGTGTGCCAGTCTCTGTTCAGTGTACTTGCCGACATCGAGCAGCTAGAAAAGACCAAGATAGAGCGAGAAAGGCCGTGAGAGTGCCATGTTGACGTTGGGATCATTATTACAGTTTTTGTTCGTCCTTACTACTGGCGCTAAATACTGCCTCTTCGAGCATGTTGTTAGTCGTGGCAAAAATCAAGTCATGGTCTATGCACCAGAAGCCCCTACTCCTATTTGCAACCGTTACTACAGTACCGGGAACGCTCCTCCAGTCGTGAAATCTTCTTCGGATCGACACGGGGGATACCGCACTCTTTTGCACAAGTCACATAAATACAGATTATGTAGCTCGCCAAATGGCATCTCCGCAATGACAGGCTCGGAGACTATCGAGAACTAAATATCTTTAGCGCATACGAATGGACGGGTGGCTTATAGTACGCCATAATCGCCCCAGTGTCGTTCAGTATTAGGAAACTATACCTATATATACAGTAAGGAGGGTAGGTATCTTCAAGCGCCTATGTACCTAAGTGAGATAGAGTCGTAAACGTACTCCGTATATGACTTCCGGTGTATGTCCACGCCGATGCTCTGCATTAGTATACAAAATTGTCGAATCACAGGGCCAGACTAATTCCACTTTGTGCAAGTAGGCACCCGGTTTCCGAGAACAGATCCTAACAAATGGTGGGACGGAAATTGCCCTAGCTATTCCGCTACGTGCTAGTGAGTAACTAACTACTGTAGTACGAGGGGAGCGAAGATGCCCAAACCTGGGATCCCAGGTCATTGCGAGCATGCTGTACGGGTAGGGTAGACTTAGGACGAGGAAGTTGAGACTCATATACGGGGCATTTGCGGGAATAGAAAGTGTTGTCATTGAGCACAATCTAGGAATCAAGAACCTTATACCTTCCTTTGGCCTTGACATTTCTTTCGAAAGCACAGTACATAGGTACTTTATCCTTAAAGTCAATGCTCTTTTCCGGTTGTTTTGGGGCAACAAGTTTAAAGCCGATTTTACTCGTCCTGCATGCTGACAAGTATAGCGATCCTCTGCGGTACAATGGCAGGTTGATTTTACGGACATAAGCTCAAATTGCTAGAGATCTGCAGAAACGATCTAGAACGTTTCCGACAAACATACCCAGTATACCTACCATTCATTATTTAGAAGATTCGCCCACAAGTCCAAACTGTAAAGTACAGCAAAACGTGTCTTGTAGCGTTCGTATCTTGTTGTACGAAGGCATACAGCATAAGTACTGTATGATGAGCACACTTTAACTTATGAGTACTCGGGGTTTAGCTGCCCAACGAGCTATCATGCCCGTCCGTGCCTTTTGGACGGCAGTACTGTACAAGCAAAGTACTTTTTTTTTTTTTCTTCAGCGATGCAGTGGCAGGGGTTGGGGATGGATACGTACTGGTCGGAACCGGACCCCAACTCCAATGACCCTGCAACTGCATTCTCCAGTAGCGCACGTATCCTTGAATGGCCTGATCTGTGGCGTAGTGGATCACGTAGGCCTGATATCAGGATACCAAGATACCAGGATATTATTTTGTTGCAGAACTTTTTGATGGAGGCGCTGGTGTCGATGCCAATCCTCGGCCCGACGACGACGATGTGCAGGACTCCGAAGAACGGTCGCTGCCGTTATCGGGTGGAAAATACTTTCTCATCACTGCAACGACACAACCTCAATAATCAACAACCTACCCCGCCAACAACTACCACCATCACCACCACCATTACCACCACAACATCGATGAAAGATACAAACAGCTTGAAATAGCTGCAGTCGAACCCAGCGAAGTGCCAGCCCAACATGGCTCCAACGCCTAATGTCCTCCATCTTCCCAATGGCCAGCTTTTGACTGTCACCCCAGTCTTTGGTGGCTACTTCTTCAAATCCAATGACCTCAACATCCACAGCAACACCTTTCCTGCGGGTTGGACCGTCATAGTGCAGACGGAGGATTACTCCGACGAGCATCTGGAGACCAAGCAGGTTGAGTTAAGTGGGATGCCCAATGAGAGGCATCGTCACATCCATGCCTTCAAGCAGCCAACACTACGGCATGATCACCTGTTTATATCCTCTATTTCCAACCCGTCGAGCAGCGACTTTAAGCCGGCGATAAGTCCCACGCGTCAGATAGCGATGATGCTGTGGGCATCTCTATATTGGTATTTTCACCAGCCAGAGCCCTCACCCTATCTCACAACCGAAGCGTCCAAGAACACACCCGATGCTGGTAAACCCAGAGGAGAATGGCGCATAAACATAAAGCGCGAGGGCGTATTTCGTGGACGGAACTTGCTGCAGAAGTTGGAAAGGATGGGACTGATCACGGCCGAGGATTCTTCAGTGGGCACGAATCCAGAAGAAAACTCTGCTCAGGGCTGGTCAGATATGTTCACTTCTCGCCGGACCTTCTGGCAGTTGTCGCCAACGCTATACCTATTTACCCTGTCGCCTAGCCAGGGTACAAATTCTCCTTATGGAAGTAGGCCGAGCTCCCCAGTCCGCGGAGAAGAGGCTCCGCACCATCAGAGGGGCTCTCGGGAGGATGGTTCGCAAGTCTTGAGTCCAGGCCTATGGTCACCTTTCACTCCTGGGCCATTCTCCTCGGGCAGCCACCTACCGACCTACTTTCCACCACCACCACTCCAGTACACCTTCACCAATGGTATACGCCATCCAATACGTGCGAAGCCGCCGCGTCAGGGTGAGACTTTCTATACGCGCTACATACCCAGCGCAGGTCAATACCTCTCCTTTCGCACCGCGTCATTAGCATCAATGCCTGTGCTGTACACCGGCCCATTAGCTTCAGATAGGTCTTTGGGGCATAAACTCACGCCATCTATATTGTCTCTTCCGTCTCACATCGCTTCGACATCTATCTCCAAGATTGCCCAGCCTCCCTTGTCCGCTTCCCCAGACTCAACCTCGAGTGATACAACCCAGATGACAGATCTCCAGCTACTTCACAAGTGGATGAACCATCCCCGTGTCTCCAAGTTTTGGGGCTGTGCAGGTCCGGAGTCCACTCAGGCCGAGTTCCTCACTAGCAACCTCAAAGCTAAGCATTCATTCCCTGTTATAGGTCTTTGGGATGGCAAGCCATTTGGATACTTTGAGATTTACTGGGTTAAAGAGGATGGTCTTGGCAAATATCTTGGCAATGGAGCTGATGATTATGACCGGGGTATTCATGTCCTAGTAGGAGAAGAGGAGTTTAGAGGGAAGCATAGGGTGATGGCATGGATTACAGCCCTGGCACATTGGGCTTTCAATGCTGATTATCGGACTAATAATGTAGTCTTAGAGCCCAGAGTTGACAACGAACGGTATGTTCTAGACTTCCTCCTTCGTGACTTACACAACCAAATTATATATTTATGTAGGGATAAGACGAGTGCTAACACATTCTATCTTAGTTTTATCTCTCACCTCGCTGATGCAGGTTTCTTAAAGGAAGGGGAGATTACATTCCCCCACAAACAATCAGCATTTGTGAAGCTTAGGAGGGAGAATTTCGAGGCCCCTGCATTGTGAGCTGAGCCCACCTATCACGTTACGAATTGTGTAAATGCCTAAAAAATATACCCCAATTTTCTCGTATCTCCCAGCAGCTCAGCCAAAGCAAACGTACCAATTGCAGCATCGCTTCTAGACACCCCATTTTTGTCAGAAAAAGATGTCGTAAAGAAGATGCGTGTGCCCATTTTCAGTCATTTTCAGCCATTATCAGCCACAATTAAACTGAGTGGGTCTGATAATCCGACCGTCAAGCCTTCCGATGCCGGCAGATTCTGTACAGTATCCACTCACTGGAGGGGGACAAGCAGTGAGCTATGATGCCGCTGTCAGCGCAAATAAAGCATGGATCATGGGGATTTGCATTCCACGATCCACGATGATCCACAGTGCGTACAATACTGTACGTACTTTCTGTACACTTTCGTCAGCTATCCTCACAACCTTGACGCCACTGCCGACGAATATACCTAGTACGGCAACACTGTTGCCAGCGTCAGCACCTCATAGGCTCAGATGGAAACCCCCGACAAACTTGTGGATCCTGGCTGCAGCAGGCCTCAAGATTCATGATGCAGCAGTGACAAGTATACAGTACTGTAGTACAGTGCCTCGACTTCCCATCCTAACAACGTTCGCTTAGGACAGCAGCGGTTGATGCCCTGTCGAAGGCCCTTGAAAAGAGTGCTTATACAGTAGTAGCTTTGCCGGTCACTACTGTGTGCTTAGCAGGGGCCTCCATATTATCCCCGTAATAGAGCGGGGAGTTGTTACTATTCACTTGTCACTCGTATGGTAAAAGACCCTGGATACGACTGGTGCGACCAGAATGTCCTTAATATACTACATACACGCCCCGCGAGGCAGACCACGCAACAAAGTCTAGACGAGCAAAATTCTGGACCTCTTTTCCTTGGAAGGCAGTGACGAGAAGGCTTTGATTGGTGCAGTTCCACTATCACTTGCCGATTGCATGGGCATTATTCTTCCCATTTGCACCGTCGTTCCCACTATGCACACCATGAGTTCCCTTCGTTGGTGCCCCGTTATTGTCGGGCTGACTAAGAACAATACCCTTCATACCTAAGAAGCGTTAAGTTAGCCTTGGGTTGAGAAAAATCCAGGCGTCAGGGCTATGATACGCTTTAAGCGGCTGTCCACCCGATGCATATTTCCTGTTGCATAGACAGACTTGTAATTGACCGCAGCAGAACATCCAAGAGGAAGGAAAACCTTGTATTGGCAATGAAACGAAACGTAAAGACCAACCATTCGCGGCTCTCGACTAGGCAACTTTCATGCCATTATGCAGTTCTAATAAATTGCAACATTGCAATTTTGCAACTCCGCCATATCTTTTGATACCCGTCGCCTTTTCTGAGCGTGTAACATGGTCGTCAGAGACCTCGCAGAAGATAGCGATTTAACGCTTAATAGTCTCTTCCTTCTTGCAGTTGGCATATATCTGAAGACGTTATTGACGAAACGATCCTTACCCTTGATGTCAAAAGTATCCTTCCACAGTTTGCGAGAGCCATTGAAATATTCCTCACGAATCTCTGAAAGAGAGGAGGTGGCATCTCCAGTGAGGTGGCCGTGGAACTTGTCGACGTCAAATGGTGCACTCACGGAAGTGAATAGGTTCAATAGACGAAATGTAGTTAGGCGGGAAACCTTGATTGATGGTCATGCTACCGTAATGCTGGAAGTTGACTATGCGGTAGTTGACGCGAGGGGTGTTGACTGCTAGTTGTTGGCAATTAACTCCCACTCTATGTTTGCTGGCATCTACGTACAAAAACAGACGGGATCGAAGCACGGCATCAGCTGATGGCTCGATATCAGGTACTACGTCTGCTGCAGAAAGTTCTGTATTACACCTCGAACGACAATCCTTGTCATCGAAGTTCATTCTATAGGAACATAACTGGGTTGAAAGCAACCTGTTCGATGTCTGCAAAGTAGCTCTTTGCGTTTTTGTTCAAGGTAAACTTTCCGACCTCATGGAGAGGGAACTTAGACTGTAGCCAGATTGAGTAACATCAAAGACATTGATCTTCTCTATCCCCTACAGCTCTTCGGCCTGCTTGGTCAACATCGTCTGGACTTTGACAGCCCATAATTGAAGGTTGCTATTCTCAATAGTCTCGTACAGATCCTTCTGCGAGTAGTTGGGGGACTTATTACCGGCCTCCTTTTGTGCGAAGAACTTAGCTCCTTAGTCGCTAATCATGTGGAACTGACAGTAAACCCACCCTCTAGCCTTGTTAATCGATTTGATAGCATTGCCCAGGTATCCGTGCATATAACGGTAACTATCTGGAATACCTCGATCACCCATCAATATCATGACCTGATGAATTGACTTTGGGTTCTGAGAAAGGTAGTCCCAAAACATGGTCGAGTCGTCGCTTTCACTTAGATGGGTAGTAGGCTCTCGCTTCTGCGTGTGAATAAAAGTCAGGGAACTTGGCTGGATCTCTTTGGAAGAAGGAAGACGTATTGCTAGTCACCACATCGAACTTTCTCTCGTCCGTCTTGAATTTCACGGAGAACCCTTGAGGATCTCAAGCACAATCATGGGAGCCAGACTCTCCTACGGTCGAGAAACGGACGGTTACTGGACCTTCTTTGCCTTCTTCAAAAATATCTGCCAGTCAGAGGTCCGAAAGGCTAGGAGTTGTCTTGTATACTTCCTGGGCACCTGCCAATCATCGTTACCATTTTCTTGACAATGCGATGACTACACATCAATCCTTAGGTTTGTATGTTCAAACGTACCGGAATCCTTTGCATGTACAACTCGCTTGAGGATACACTCGCCGTCGAAATAAGCTAGAAGATCGATGAAATGGAAGTCCTGGAGGAGTAGAGGGCCATTCTCCCCCATTCGTTGTGTCTCGTATGGATGCAGGTAAGGGGTACCTATAAGAAAAGAGATTGGGATTTAATTCCATTAGTTTTCTTCCTGGATAGTGGAGGAATTATTGGTACGTTCGTACCATTACTACTTGTGTAAACAGCATCTTTGGCAGTGGCTTTCTTATCATCCTAATAGTCTCGGAACTAGTCTCCTGTTGTTTGTGATGCTGTCATATTAGAAAGGGATTGAAGTTCTGTTTTATGCCCCATACTCTCCTAAATATTTTTACTTAGAGTTTC
>JAJONI010001451.1:0-12122 GCA_022190145.1 Pezicula rhizophila | reverse complement strand
GGACCTCTAACATCGTTCAAGAGGCTATTTAATTCAGCTTCAATAAAATTTTTATTTGCTGCATCTCTCTTTTCTTTTTAAGTGTCGAGATATAAATTTGACCTTACAACATACTATTAAAATGCTTGAAGCTAGCATTACCGTATCGCTAGGTGTTGTGACGAGCTTTTATTGCTCTATGAAAGACGAAGGTAATAGGCAGTTGATAGGATTCGAACTCAATTTCCAGCTGGCAGCAAGTAGGTAGTTATAGATTGATTTTCCGAACATGAAGGTCAGTTTACTTTAGGTGACAACTACGAGCAACTAACTACCTTGCGGAGCACACAGCCATACATGAGTGTTGGATACTGCCACTCGGCACCGCCAAAATTTTCAGGTCGGAGTCATGTGATCCAAACTTCTTAGCGCACTAGTACCTCGCTTAGGCCCACGAAGTCGCATTTCCAAATTTTTGATATTGAGCGAGACGAATTCACGACAACAAGGCAATCACATCAACGCCCAACGACAAGATGCCTACCCATTTGAGCAAAACCCGCAAGCAGTACGTTATAATTCTCTTGTCAACAATCCCTGCGAGCCAACGCGCATCCAATGGCGAACACAGAGGCGGAGCGCTGTTTAGTTGATGTTGATGGGGAATATTTTGAGGGCAGCGGACAAAAAGGAAGATATACTGACTGAGAATGTAGCCGCGGTCACGTCTCCGCCGGTCACGGTCGTGTAGGAAAGCACCGCAAGCATCCCGGTGGTCGTGGTCTTGCAGGTGGACAGCACCACCACAGAACCAACATGGACAAGTACCATCCCGGTTACTTTGGAAAGGTCGGAATGAGATACTTCCACAAGCAGCAAGCACACTTCTGGAAGCCAGTTATCAACCTCGATAAGGTTTGTTCTACCCCTCCAAATGAAAAGATGAGAGAGAAGATATAGGACGGTTTGGATGGAGGCAGGATTGAAATTGGGTGGATGGTTGGATGCAGAGTTCATTTTTAGAGCGCTTTGGATGAGAACTTGGTTTTCGAAGGACATATGTTGACGAAAGTGAAAACAACAGCTCTGGTCCCTCGTCCCAGCCGAGAAGCGTGACGAATACCTCTCCGGCTCAAAGAAAGACACCGTTCCCGTCCTCGATCTCCTCCCACTCGGTTACTCAAAGGTTCTTGGAAAGGGTAGACTACCAGAGGTTCCTTTGCTCGTGCGCGCTAGATGGTTCAGCAAGGAGGCTGAGAGAAAGATTACTGAGGCAGGTGGCGTTGTTGAGTTGGTTGCATAAATGACTTTACGGGCGAGGACAGTCACGGATGGGTTTTTGTGCGTTAGGGCTTTTTACAACTTCACTATGAGTGGCTTAACGGAGTTCACAAACGAATGAAAAGGCCTCAGAATCACAATCAGCATATTCCTGATGCAAAGTCTACTCGTGATGATGATTTTCGTGCGGTCATGATCGTTATTATTATTACTACAGTAATTATTACAGTATGATGCGCTATGGTATCTTTCGAAAAACTGATTAAGCAGATTCTAACTGAGCAAATCCAGACTCCTGGTATATATATGTATATGTATGTATCTACAGCGACACGAGCAAACGCCTACAATGCTCTCTACCAAACGCCATACACCAATATGCAGAGACCTTACAGCATGTCCATTTCATCCTCTTCCTTGGTTTCCTCAAATTCCTCCACGACCTTAAGAAACGGGTGCTGCAAAGCCTCGGAAGCACTAATACGTTTGTTTGGATCGAGCTCAAAACATCTTTCCAAAAACCGCACTGCCAGCTTCTCTTCGCTCGTCAAAGGAATTTCTCCGTCACCTCCATCATTGCGGCACGTTGACCATAGGATTATCTTCTCTAAACTGAAGCCAGCATTTCCAATAGTAGGTATACTTGTCTCAAACACCGTTCCATGCAACAGTGCACATTGCTTCATCCTCTTTTGACCGAAGATTGTGGCAATTTCAATCATTGCCTCAATATCATCAGCGGAATTGAAAAATGGGAAACGCTTCGATAGAATGGTCAAGAGGATGACACCTGCTGACCAGATGTCGATCTTGGTCTCCTGATCCGTGCACTTGAAGAGTACTTCAGGTGCACGGAAACCTCGAGTACCCGCACGATTTGCTCGTCGAGAAGGTCGAGAGTCGTTCTTAGGATAGCCCACAGCCGGTCCCTGCTGTGCGGCTACACTTCCTGTGACTCGACGTCGACGCTCAGTGGAGTCGAGACTACAAATACACGGCTTGCTCTCAGTACCCTCACGTTCTGCTAATCCAAAATCTACGAGTACGCCACGCTTCTTATCAGGTTCGTAAAGAAAGTTGGTAGGTTTGATATCTCGGTGCAGAATCCCTGCCTCGTGTACAGCCTCTAGTGCAGTGAAAAGAGATCTAAAGTAGATCTGCATATCTGGAACTGTCATCTTCCGAAAATATTCTCGGAAATCTGTATGACGGAAGTAAGGAAGAATTGCTACTACTTGGTCCGTGTGCCGAAATGCTGTGATGAGTGGGCATACCGCATCGCATCGGCGCAGGTCATTAAGTAGTTCGATTTCGTTCAGGATTCGAGCCGGACTACTCGTTACATAAATTTTCTTGATTGCAACATATTTTGGCTTCCTTCTTTGCGGTCGGTACTCGTCTAAAGCCGGAATTCCAGTTTTCCCTCTTTTTACTGGCGGTGGCATGTAATGCGACGGGTTTTCTTTCTCTTCCAGATCCCAGTCATTGTCGTAGTGTTCATACATCAAATCCTCTGCTTTATAGACGGTCGAAAAAGTACCTAAACCAGGTTAATAGAGCCCATATCCTAGCAAATGCCTCACTGACCTTCTCCAATCCTGTTTATGAGGCGGAATCGGTCTTTTATGCCTTTGAATGTCTCTTGGAATTTGTCCATATCTTCCTGTACAGCAGGCTCAACGTAGAAGTCGCTCTCATCGGAATCGTAGCCATCGTTCTGAACTGACTCTTCATCTACGCCTTCACTCTCTTCCATGGCAGCGCGCGCAGCGCTGTAATTCTCCTCCTCGTCCAATTCGCTTCCGTGCTCGTCTTGGTCGTGATGGATTTCGAAAGGTATTCTCGCGTTGCGCGGTCGAGTTGCTGCCATCGTACTAGAGAGACTTAATTAGCTATACAATGGCAATTTTCTGAATGCGACAAGGCTCACTATGGCGCAAGTTAGTATGCTGGAAACGTCGTGGTACCTTGCAGCGGGCTTCCTAGAATTTCCAGGTTCGGCGGGGTGTTGTCACGGTCACGGAGACTTTGTTGACAAACACCGACGCGACAGCCAATGGAAGACGTGGATGCAATAACTTCCACAACAACCTCTGCCGACAGCATCAGAAAAAAAAACATTCCTCCAGAATTCATGTCCACCTCGACGACGACGACGACGACAACTACAATTCCGCCGTCATGGACACCATTAATTTCGACATCAACGATGCGCTTAAGTACTACATGAGCGATCCAGCAACAGTCTCAACCCCAGAAGCCGATTCGAATCTCGTCGACTGCGAAAACGACCCCGAGTCCCTAACCAATTCTCTGATCAATACTGTTCTCAACCCGATCGTGGACTCGGTCGCAGAGAACCCAGATGCTATCACCAAAAGTTCTACATTTGACTCGCTACAATTTCTCCTAAAGTGTGCACCTACTTCACTCATATATACTCCTCCCCAAACCTCCCCGAACTGCCCCGTTCCAGCAGTTGCTAAGCTTTTCAAAATATCCAGATCTACCTCTGTCCTGCCTACTCATGCTTTGAGCAAAATCCTAGACCTCATCGTGTCAGGACTCTCAACAGAAGCAGACATCATACACAATGATCTCGAGTCAGACGAGCAAGAACTGATTGCACACCACAAACAGCTTTTGGAGGTTTTTGGCTTTTTGTTACAATGGACAATCGCAGCGGTCGAGATTAAGGCAGCTGAGAAATCGAGCTCTGCGCCCGCAGCTCGAGGCAGAGGAAAGGCAAGCAAAGCTAAGACGGCAGCAAAGGACGCCACCTGGGACTCCTCTGCGCAACTGCAAACTGCGCTGGATATCATGTGCAAGGTGCTGAAGTTGAAGCTGTCAAAGATATTCTTGACCACCCCAGAAAGAGACACTTTCATAGGCCTTTTTACTCGGCCTGTGTATTTGATATTAGAGAGTGAGCAGAGAGTAAAGAACACTTCGATTCGGATGCATGGATTTAAAGTTCTATGTATAGCCGTGAAGCATCATGGCCATGGATATGGTACTCAGTTTTTGATCTTCTTGGAGTACTAAGCTAACATTCTCGTCAGCTGCGCAAATTTCAATCGTCCAGAACTTGACTTACTTCGAGCACTTGGCAGAACCAATGGCTGAATTCCTCCACATCCTTTCGGAACAATACGATTATCCTCAACTCGCAGATGAAGTCATCCGTGAATTGAGTAACAAGGAGTTTAATAGTAATGATACTAAGGGACCGAAGTCTGTGTCTGCCTTCGCGATTAAAATTTCCGAGCTTGCTCCACGACTTGTCATCAAGCAAATGACGATGCTCGCAAAACAGCTAGATAGCGAGGTTAGTTCAAGTCATTTCACTACTTGATATATGCTGATCCTTTAGTCCTATGCCCTGCGTTGTGCTGTAATTGAAGTTTGTGGCAATCTTCTTGCAGATCTTAGCAAGCAGGAAGAGCGAGGTGATAATTACAAATCGCAGCTGAACGCATTCTTCGATGTATTGGAAGAACGTTTCTTGGACGTCAACCCATACTGTAGATGTCGGGCAATCCAGGTTTACATCAAACTCTGCGATCTGGATCAGAAGTTCCCAAAGCGCAGACAAAAGGCTGCAGAATTGGCAGCACGCAGCTTGGAAGACAAGAGCAGCAACGTGCGCCGTAACGCTATCAAGCTGCTCGGGGCTCTTATCAAGACGCATCCTTTCGGACTCATGCACGGATCTCAGCTTAATTCCAAAGAGTGGAGTGCCCGTCTTGAAGCAGTGGACACTGAACTAAATGCTCTAAAGCCGCCTTCTGATGCACCTGGACTTACGGAAGAGAAGACTGTCGATGCAGCATTATTGGACGATGCTACTGTTATCGAAGCAGGATCCCCTGAGAAACAATTGACCGATGAACAGAAAATTGCCATTGTTAAGAAGGCACAGGAAGATGCTGCTACCTCTGAGGCTATTAGCAAATTGACTTTGACAAGACGATATTACGTCGAGGCTCTCAAATTCATCGAGGTTCTGCATGGCGCTACCACGACGATTTGTCAACTTCTTGGATCTAAGAACAAGAGCGAAGTCATTGAGGCAATGGAGTACTTCGAAATCGGAGATGCATACAACATTGAACAGAACAAGCTAGGCATTCGTCGTATGCTCCGACTTATCTGGACCAAAGGCAACAGCGATGAAGGCAAAGGAGTACAGACTCATCTAATTGAATGTTACAAACGGCTGTTCTTTGAGGCTCCAGATTCTTACACCGGAAATGACGCAGCAAACTACATCGCCAGAAATATGATCAGTTTGACTTTTGGAGCGACGCCAGCGGAATTGACATCCCTCGAACAACTGCTTAGCACGATGATGAATGCCGGCCACGTCTCGGACCTTGTTGTTTCAAAGCTTTGGCAGGTGTATGGTATTCAGAAGAGAGAAATTTCTAAGAGTCAACGTCGAGGATCTATCATTGTCTTGGGCATGCTGGCGACGGCTAGGCCAGAAATTGTAGTTGGAGAAATGGAGACCATGCTGCGCATTGGTTTGGGGGGGCTTGGCCGATCCGACCTTCAATTAGCCAAATACACTTGCATAGCCCTCAGACGTATAAACCCCACTGGCCGACAAGCAAAGGGAGCCCCTGTACAGAACTCCAAGCTGCCCAACGACCACGCTGTTCTTGTCAAGCTTGCTGCGATAATCGAGGTCGAGTCTGATAGCAAAGAATGGTATGGTGTTGCTGAGCAAGCGATCAGTGCTATCTACACACTTTCCAAGCACCCTGACACGCTCTGCTCAGAAATCCTACGTCGAAAGACGAAGCGTGTCTTTACACAGAGAACAGCTCAAGTAGCGCCACCCACTACTGTAGAAGATGTAGAAATGGCGGATGCCGATTCTGAGCAGGAACCTGGGACTGACAATGCATCACCACCGACTCCTCCAGCCACGGAGACTGCGACTCCAGAACCCCAACAGAAAGGATCTATCGCCTTATCCCAACTTCTGTTCATTGTCGGTCATGTGGCTATCAAACAAATTGTTCACTTGGAGCTGTGCGAGCTTGATTTCAAACGCCGCAAGGTAGATGGTGAGAAGAGCAAGCCAGCTGAAGAAACAGCCAAAGACAAGGCTGCTAAAGAAGCAGCGGATGACCTTGATATGATCGGTGGTACTACTGAAGATGATTTCACCGAAGCTATGGCACACATCCGTGAGCGAGAGCTCCTCTATGGCGAGAATTCGTTGCTTGCCAATTTCGGTCCCCTTGTCTCCGAGATCTGCTCAAACAATACGACTTACAAGGATCGCAACCTCCAGGCTGCAGCAACTCTTTGTCTCGCAAAGCTCATGTGCGTTAGCTCTGAGTACTGCGAGACTAATTTACCCCTCCTCATTACAATCCTCGAACGATCAAAGGACCCTATTACCCGTTCTAATGTCGTCATTGCTCTCGGAGATATGGCAGTATGCTTCAACCATTTGATTGACGAGAATACCGACTTCCTCTATCGCCGTCTCAATGACAAGGATGCAAGCGTGAAGCGGACATGTTTGATGACCCTGACCTTCCTCATTCTTGCTGGTCAAGTCAAGGTCAAGGGTCAGCTAGGAGAGATGGCGAAGTGTCTCGAGGATGATGACAAGCGGATTGCAGACCTCAGTCGCATGTTCTTCACTGAATTGAGCACCAAGGACAACGCAGTGTACAATCATTTCGTTGACATGTTCAGTTTGTTGTCTGCAGAGAAGGACTTGGAAGAGGATTCGCTGAAGAGAATTATCAAGTTCTTGGCTGGCTTTATTGAAAAGGTATGTCTACTTTGCAGCAAAGCCCGACAATTTTAACAGTGGGCTAACCAGACGACAGGATAAACATGCAAAGCAACTTGCAGAGAAGTTAGCTGCCAGATTGGCGAGATGTGAGAGTGAGAGGCAGTGGAATGATGTAGCGTATGCTTTGAGTTTACTTCAGCATAAGAACGAAGAAATTACGAAGCTGGTCACTGGTGGTTTTAGAGTCGTGCAAGCGAACGCCTGATGAATGAATGAAGAATGAAGTAGTGGTCTTTGTTTACGCTGATGGTGATGTGGAGTTTGTGGGCTGGGCTAGGAGCATTGTATGACTTGGGATGTAAATATTGGTAGGGTACGAGGCGTTTTCGTGTTTGGTTTACTAATGCCGTAATGAATCTATTTGACCTTCTCACCTTCTTAATTCTCATGTGGTTTCAATTCTGGACGGAATGTTCTTCGTTAATATATATATGGCCCTGCCTGAAGCCAAAAGGAAAAGCTCAGGCAGGAATCACATCGTGAATCTCGTTTATGCCAATTGGAAGGAAAAGGAGCAGGTGGAAGAAAAAACCGAGGCGAGTAAACAAAAGATCCAAGATTCAAAATCACAAAAACATTATTCCAGAACCATGTGAGCCAAATCATAAAGAGATAAAACTGAGAACTGATGTAAAGCGAGCAAAAAGGTAAAAAAGAAAACAAAAAGAAGTGTCGAATACCAGGGTTGAACTGGTGACCTTCTGCGTTCAAGGAAGTGTGAGGCAGACGTCTTAACCACTAGACTAATCCGACATTGAGGTTTTAATTTCGTTTGATGGGGGCAAGGTGTACTTTTGGCTTTTAATGAAAGTTTTGAAGGGAGGGCAAAGAAGAAAGGAGATAGAAAGGTGAAAAGGGGTGGGGTTCGCTTAAATTGGAGTATGATAGCTGCGTTGGGAAGGAGCTGGTAAATCAGCTTTCAATTCTACTATTTTTCAGACCCTTCTATTCTCATGCTCTTCCCTATAAGTGCTTTAAACTTCCAAACACAAAGCAGACGATCGTAAAAACTAGTTGATACACAAAGCCTTCCTTCCCTATCCTCCACCGCGTCTTTGACTGTAGGTTGTATATCACTACCGTAATTCATACTCTTATGCTTGGTAACAGCCCCCAGAACCTCAATACCCCAATTACTCCACTCAACGCTGACTTCTTCAGACGTCCATGCTGGTACTCCGATTCCCTTCATAAAATCCAGATTACCTTGAACAGAGCATTTCACCTCCAAGATCCGTGCTCCAGCATGCATACAACTAGCCAATACGTGAAGACATAACACCCCTTCCTTGCCATTTTCAGCTACTTCATGATGTTGGGAGATCACTTTCAATCTCCAGACTCCACCACCATTGTATAGTTTTGCTGAAACCTTTGGATACTGTCCTCTGGTGTCAATAACTCGGACATGATCATCATAACTGCCAGTAAGAAGGAATCCCAAATCTTTATTGGTGTATCCGAATTGTAAGGGTAAGATTGCTGTTACGCCTGCTTCGTGGATGGGATGGCCTCTTGGTGATAGATCTATTTGTTTTTGTAGTGTCTCGTTGTCTGAAGTCTCTGATTGTGCTTCTGTTTCTGTTTCGGATATGTTTGTTGCCTTTCAGGAAGTTAGCATGGATCAATTGTTCAATTTACTTAAGCGATGGTGGATAAGGCCATCGCCAAAAGCACCATGGAGGCTCGAGAAAGAGATGTGACGTACAGTCTCAGCGTCCAGACACGCAACTCGTAATCGATTGTCATCACCCCCAGAATAAATTATCCTTCCAGAGGTGCCCTTTATATTCTCAAGCGGATGAAATGGATTAGCCACTTCCTGTGAAAACGCAACATACCACGCATGAAAGGTATGAGTGATGACCGGCTCGGAGATATCAAGATTTGTGCTCTTTTTCACAACATGCACCGCGCCAGTGTCAAGAGTGACTGCGAAGAGATCATCATCATAAGGATGAAAAATGAAATATGTAATAGCTATTTCTTTAGGAAATAATTGGTGTGTTGATTCTTCGACCACGTTCAAGGTATTGTCTGGGTTCCTTGATAGTGAGAAATTGGAAAATGTACCGGTGCTGGATGCGGTGGAGAAGGTTGATGGTGTGTGGGGTGAGAAATGGAGATCGAGGATTGCGGAGGGGTAAGCGAAGGTTTGGATGAGGTGACTGTTAAAGAGATTTCAGCGTTGGCTCCAAAACTGAATAGTAATTTAAAAGCCGCTCTACTATTTGATTTTCTGGGTATCGGACTGGAATCTCTCAACCATTAACTAACTAAAGTTTATGTCTTTTGCATCTTCGAGATGGTTGATAATTAAGCACCGCTCATGCCCTATCAGGTGCCAGAACTCGGTTTCACTAGAGACCCGGACTAGGTCATGCTGGCAATATATTTTGATCAGCAAGAATGAAAAGAAAAGTCTTACGGTTGATCATCCTCAATCTTAAACAGTATCAAACTCCCATTCTTCGACTGCTGCTTTTTGGGGCTTGATGATTCTTTATTCCCGTCATCATCACCATCATCATCACCGTCATCATCAACATCAGCTTGGTTAAGCTCTTCACTCTCCTCCTTTTGTAGGTTGTAGGTTCCAACCACGAAGTATTCGGGTTCTATCGGCGAGAACTCGATACAACTTGGAGGAAGTGCTAGGAGCGTGGAACATATCTCGGTGATTGATCCACCGTCGTCATTCCCATCGTCCATGGCGGTGGCAGTTTCAACAATATAGTCTTGGCTTCTGTGTGAAATGAGGTTCCAAACCTAAAAGTCATGTAGATTTGTGAATGAGATGATGGCCAGGAGCGATGAGGGCGATGAAAAAGAATTGGCGAGAAATTTCAAGGAGCAAGCAACGGACGGGCCGGTCCGCTTTTGACGCGTACGTAACAAGAGCAGCAGCGCAGCATCGTTGGGAGAAATTGCAGTATGTTGCACTGTCTATATTCTATTGTTTATCATCAAACGCTCTTAGAAAAGGGGCGGGGGGTTAATATATATATATATATATATATATATATTGCTTAATTAATGTTTTGATTTTTTTTTTAACTATTTTATTATATTATTATTTTTGGTTTTTTTAATTTTAATTTATTTTTTATTCAATTTTGTTTTTGTGGATTTTCCTTTCAAGCCATCAAGTCGGATTTTAAGTTCATCTACTCTTTCTCATTGGCCTATGTTCGCATTTGAATCGGGCTGTTTTTCTCTAATGCCGCTTTTTTGGGGGGAGGGGGGGCCTGCAACCGAGAGACTTTATCGTCTGGGGGTTGTGGTCGTGGCTCCGAGTGCAAACCTTCTTCCAACATCATTTCTCCACACGTCATATACAACTCCCGGCTTCAAGGTTTCGAAGCCATCTATCTCATTCTTATAATCAATCAATCAGGCTCAAATAATCCTACACGTTTCGAGTCATATCAGTAGTAGTGTGAGTAAGCTTTGAGAGAGTCAAAGCCATCTCAGCTCATCAGGTCACGTCGTGTTTCTACACATTGTCTGAAGAAGTTCTGTTAAGAAACGGATCATCATGGCGAATGGGGGCAATAAAAAGGTGAGGAGATGTTCTCACCTCTTCCTTCCTACTATTTTCTTTGAAGTCTCACAAGTGCAATTTTTTCCCTATGTCTCAAGATGCATTCAACTACTTTGCAATTGCCCGTGAACTTCACCAATTATTCCACTTTCCATATCTGTCGCATACTCGCTGATGGAGACCTAGAAACCATTGAAATCAGAGGGTGAAGATAATCCAGGTTACCTCTCAGATGAGTCTGATTTCTACGGTCAGTGAAGCGGCTTGATTCTTCCCGGCATTCTGCTGATAGTTATGCCAGGCGACACTGCGACCAAAGAATACTTTAACAAACAAGCTGCTGGGTTTGATGCAGCAGCATGGTGGGAAAATAGAGTGCCATTGTTAAGTGAGATCGCAGATGCCAATATGGCCACGAGAGAAGGAATGAAGACCATAAAGCAATATAATACTTACGAGGGCATCCCTTCTGCCCGACAGCCGTCTGAAACAGTAGACGCTTTCCTGCAGCGACTTCCTCCAGCAACAACTGAGCGATCTTCTGATGTTGACTGGATATGGATTGCAAATCCGTATATTCCACGAAAGCCACACAACAAAGGAAGACAGGAGGACTTCGGAAATGAAGGGCCACCCGACGAGGAAAGTGATTTGATCAAATTCCGTAGGCTTGGTGAGGAGCTGTTGCAGGAATGCCAAGATACCAAGTCTGCTATTGAGAAGGAGATGCATGGGAAATCTAGGACAAGTATCGACAAGGCGTTTGATGCAAAGAGGGGAGAGATAGTCGACAAGATTCAGCAGACAGCCGTTGAAACCCGCGTCACCGTCGGCAAGGTTAGTGACATTCTTTCTCCTAAGTTTCAATTCAATACCTTACTGAAATTCCTCAGTGGTTACTCTTCCCTGAAACGGAAAACGTCAATGCATACTGGGCTCGTGTAGCTCGCGCCACAGCCGCCAATGAACTAGGTATTGCCGCTAAGGTTGCACCTTATGAAATATCGAGGACTAGGATGCCAAGGTTGATATGCGTTTACACAAAAGACTTCAAAGACAAAGAAGATCTTGAGAGGGTTGTGAAGAAATTGAAAGACCTTGATCTCGTGCAGAAAGGAAAGCCTATCTGGTACAAGCCAGGTACGTTGCACACAGTGCTATGTTTCCTTACAATAATTCTATTGCTATCTACCATTTGAATATAACTAACGCGAAGACTCAGATGCCTACACATATCTCAGAATAGAGCGCGACAACGAATGGGGCATCAAGCCCTCCATTCACAGCTCCAATGAATTCCTACAACCAAAGAACCAGAAAATTAATAACATTTTCAAGAGAAAGTATGTTGATATAGAGGGTTGAGATGGTGTCGAAATTAGAGTTTCTACTATGGTTTGCCATAGGGTATTGATTTTGCTGAAGAGCTTCGAACTTACAATGTTCAATGATGGAGTTATGACACAAGACATGAGGTTTGCTTCAAAATGGGATAAA
>JAJONI010001450.1:0-12128 GCA_022190145.1 Pezicula rhizophila | reverse complement strand
GGCTTAGATATAGAGTATTAAATGATGTCTGTTGACATTAAGTTGAGACGTGAGAGTCATATATGACATCTGTGCAAATATATATAGGCCACAAGTTTGAATTTGATTCATTAAGACACCTCTGAACTTGATCAACAACGAAAAGACCTTCCGCACAAACATCATATGCTAGAGTACCTAGTCGAGTCTTCATAGTGAAAGTATATATATGTGTGTGTACGAGGCTATGGTTAGTGTTTTTGTCAGCTGCAAGGGTGTTGGCATAACAAAAGTTGTTGTCATGATGTTGTGCACTGTCGCGCTAGGAAATAAGTTCAGAGCCTCACCAGCTCAGAACAGCCACTTGAAATGGTGGATATCTTCTTCATTATTCTTAATACATTACACTTGAGGGACCGGCTGCACTTGTGATTGTGATGACTGTGCACTAGCCTGTCTCTCGCCTCTAATCCGAGTCTTCTTAAAGCAAGCAAACTCACTTCGACTTCCTTCCCTCAACCTCTTCAATACGGCCCTCATTTCTGGTAATTCACTCTGCAGCTTCGTCCTTGCATCGTTATCTGTACCTTTATCGAGTTCTTGGTAGATCTGGCTTTGCATCTCACTTGCTCGATCCGTTGTATACTGGCTTAAGGTCTGCGCTACAAACTCGACATCAAGTGTGGCCTGCATAAGTGCTGAGAGTGAGTATCGTTGTCGTAGCTTAAATGCATCCAGGAGCTCACGGGATGCTTGTTCGAGAAGGTAGGAGAGTACTTGGGCGGTAAGGGAGGAGGCCGTAGTGGATACTTGGGTGTGGACAAGGACCAGTGATAGTAGCGCCTCATAGACGTAAGGACGGACTTCCTTGGGCTTCTCATTGGGACCGGGTGCCCAATCTGGTGCTGAAATGCCTTCGCGGACGATTTTGCGAAGGGTTTCGACAGCTGGACGCGTATATGATTGGAAGAGACGTGCGTCTATTTGGCCTAGAACATCTCGGATCGTCTTGGTTTCGTCGGTAAGTTTGACAGCGAAAGCATTTTCAAATTGTGTCGTAAGATTTGGCACAATGTCGACACGGAGAGCTTGGAGATTACTTAATGTAAGAAGCATGCGGACATTCTGATATAGTTAGTGGAAATTTCATGTAATAGAGGACGTGACTTACTCTGTCGGTGGCATTGACTGTCCCTGCTCCAATGCTAGTTGCTATCACCATGGCCACAGGGCTTGCCAAACCATCAATATCGTTCGTCCAGTCATCCTCTAGCTTCTTGACTGATTTCTCAGCATTTTCAACCATACCACTCAATGCCTTATACAAAGTCGTTACAAATTGGCTCCGAACCATTTGCAACAATTTTGCTGGAGGGGGCAGTACGACATCAGCGGATCCAACCTTAGCCTCAGAGATATACAGGATCTTCTGCATTCCGGACAATACAGCGCTTTCGAAGGCCCCGAAGTTGGCAGGCATTCTCGTCAAATCTCTTTTCTCTGGTGAGCGTCTCCAATCTTCCACGACCTTGATATTTTCTGCGTCTTTATTCCATGCAGCACAAATGGCCGTCACGCATCTTTCTCTTGCTCCGCCAACCAAAGCCTTCAATCTTTCAAGCACAGCACCATCACCATTGACAACCGGAGCGATAGCCGCCATTTCGCTAGCACCACTTCCTACAAGCACGAGAAGTCTAGCTAAATAGTGCACTCCACTAAGCGAGTTGGACCACGGCGGCCAGAAAGCGAACTTCTCCCAAGCTTCTCCTCGTCGGGGTGATGGAGGGGGTATATTGTTAGCGTCAAAGTTGAACCGAGGATCCCGCAAGCCGGTCGGAGTCTGTGGGCTAAGGCCACCAGCAGATCTTGGAGTGCGTGGTGTTGTTGGTGGTAGCGGAGAAAATAGGAGAGAGATATCTTCAATGGGCGGATCGGCAAAGAAACTAAACACGCTTTCTCTGATCATGTCGACAAGCTCGACTGTTCCTTTCTGCAAATCGATAGTGCCTTGATCCGAGAGTCGATGATGCTCTTGTGAGTCCCCATTTATACCCATTGGCAGTGTCTTTTGTGCCTTTCCATCTATGAAACTCTCCACGGTTTGCCAGAACTCCACAACTTCACCAATAATGCCTTGGCTTGAGAGCATACTGCTCATAAAGGCGTTCATCTTCTCCCATAGTTCAATTATATCCGCAGAGTCCACCGACGTCGGCTTGTCCTCTGCAGTCTGTCGACTTAGTGATCGAAGATGGGATGCTACTACTTGGTTGGTAGGCGCCTCTCCATTTGCTAACCGCCGTCTTAAAACCTCGATCTCCACTTTAGAACGATCTGAAGTCTGTTGAATTTTGGTTTTCAAATAATCATAGCGACTAAGTAACCAAACCCATATCGGGTTGTCTGTGACTCCTACCTCTAGGAGAAACCCAATGAGCTCCATATGCTGGTCTTGAGGACCACCCATAAGATTTTCCGTTCGTGATGGCCCTTGCATTGATATTAATCTCCGCCAAACATCTCTTTTGAAGTCCTCAATCTGTTCTTCGACGTCATACCACAAACGGGCAGCCATGAGAATTTGATTTATTTGCGAGTCAGTTGGTGTTGTAGTTTGCAGAACTTCGGCGAGCTTTCTGGCTTCATCAGCAAACCGCTTGGCTTTTGTAAATTCTTCCACAATACTTTCATAATCTTTCCGCTTGATGCTTTCAGTGATTGCTGAATTAATCTCGTAATATTCTTTGTGCCGCTCAACAGTTTCAGAAAGGGTCTTGAGTCCATCTTCTTTCTCCCGACCTCCCATGGCAGGGCCCCATACCTCTTCCGCCTTTGCAGAGACATCCAGTAACGGTGTCTTGATTCCTAGTACTCCAAATTCGCTCTCTTTCCTTAATGCATTCTTTTTTACTGGCTCAGTTGGCCCAGTCATAGAAGCTTGATTACCACTACTACCACGGAAACTATTCCTACTGGCGTGTCGCGAATGTGGTCTAGGGCGTGGAAGAGGAGGAGTTGGCTCTGGGCCCTTCCCCCTCATCTCCGTATATACGTTATCTATGGTAGATTTAGCCCGAACGAAGCGTTCGAAGTTAGCCTCTACTAAAACTTTTAAAGACGCCGACTTCTGGTCAATAGAATTTGATAGTGTGTCTAATCCATTGAGGAGAGATTGTGTAGATGCAGTTGAGTGGACTTGTGAAAGGAACAAGGCCGGGGAGAAAGTGGTTGAGGATAGCAGGAATCTGTTCCCTAGTATTGTTAGCTTAAGTTATTTGATTTTGGAGGGGTTACAAACGAAGTTTTGTATCATCATTCACTGGCAGACCCAGCTGCCTTAAAATCCTCACAACACTCTCCGTTGTTCCTAGAGGATCAGGCTCATCTCTCTGCACCAGATTCTCCCTTCCATCCTTGGTTTGTTGAAGACCAGGAAGTATGCTCCTCCTGTCACTTGCAGCGCGTTCTAATACTGAATATCTCGATTTGGATCGCCGGACCATGCCATTTTGAGCTGTCTTAGCAGCTCCCTCGTCGTCGTCAGATACATCGCTTTGGTCCTTTTCTGCTGGCCATTCCACTGGAAACGCTGTCGCAAGGTTGTAGTGCTCGAGGACAGTACGCTCGTAGTCTGCCATTTCAAGTCGTCGTGGCTGGTATATTTCTCGATCTCAAATCAAATGCCAGAATCACCGTAGCTTCGTTAGATGTATTTCGCGTAGTATCATGCTGTCGTCCCCAGATTTTGTCAGATATCGTATTCCAATTGCAGTTACAATTGTAGTTGCTTCTGGTGCATAGATCCCTTCCTTTGCCCGCTGTTTGACAATTGTGGCTGAGGAGACCGAACATCTGTGGCTGATGACCACCCTAGCTCGGTTCCGCCGATGCGATTCCATTTCCGCGCCGGTTTTAGGGTGCGGCAGCTCGACCTATCTGATAAGTCGCCGCAAAACCTCTCTTCTCTTCCTGCATACATTTCTCTACTTCACCACAACTCCTACCTAATACCTGTATTTTTGGTTACTGAGCTGATCAAAATGCTGGCCATTCGCTCAATTGCCGCACCTGCGCGACGACAGTGCTTTCAAGCATCAGCACGCGCCTGGGCTCCTACCTCTGTACAAGTAAGAATTGTCCTACTAAAAAAAAAAACCTGCCAGAGAGGACCCAGGAGGCAATGGATAAGCTAACTCTTTGTTCAATTACAGGCACGACGCGGCTATGCGCAGGGTTTTTCAGAGACAGACAAAGTTGCAAAGTTCCATGGTCAAAAGGGCTCCGATGTAAGGCACACCCTACAGCGATGATCGGCTTCAAACTTCGGATTTGGTTTTGGGCCTCAATTAGAAGGGAATATAGCGAGGAAGAGAGAATATAATGGCTGATATGACTATAGGGACTCTACACAGTTAGTTTGATTGAGGGTGACGGAATTGGACCAGAAATCTCTCAGTCTGTTAAGGATATCTTCGAAGCCGCTAAGGTACGGACGGACCTGGAAACTAGAAGCTACGCACAGTATACTAAAGATTATGAAAGGCACCAATCAAGTGGGAACCAGTTGATGTTACGCCAATGCTAGTGGATGGCAAGACCACAATCGCAAAGGAGACAATTGAGAGTATTAACAGAAATAAAGTTGCGCTGAAGGGCCCTCTTGCTGTACGTTTTGCAGAACCATTGTTGTGCTTCTAAGTTCTTTGCTGACTTTCTCAGACACCAATTGGTAAAGGCCATGTATCCCTTAACCTGACCCTCCGACGGACGTTCAACCTCTTCGCCAACGTTCGACCCTGCCGTTCAATCAAGGGCTACAAAACTCCATATGACGACGTAGACACCGTCCTTATCCGGGAGAACACCGAGGGAGAGTACTCAGGAATTGAGCACGTTGTTGTGGATGGTGTTGTTCAGAGCATAAAACTCATCACACGTGAGGCCTCCGAGAGAGTTCTCCGATATGCCTTCCAATACGCAGAGGATATTGGAAGACCCAAGGTTCGCGCAGTTCACAAGGCTACCATCATGAAGATGTCCGATGGACTGTTCCTTGGTACCGCCCAAAGAGTTGCAAAAGACTTCCCCAGTGTTGAGTTCGACGCTGAGCTCCTCGATAATACCTGCCTGAAGATCGTTACCGACCCAGCCCCATACAATGACAAAGTTCTTGTCATGCCCAACCTGTATGGAGACATTCTCTCCGATATGTGCGCCGGTTTGATTGGTGGTCTTGGTCTCACACCTTCTGGTAACATCGGAGACGAGTGCTCTATCTTCGAAGCCGTGCACGGTTCCGCTCCTGACATTGCCGGCAAGGCTCTCGCTAACCCAACTGCCCTCCTTCTTTCTTCCATCATGATGTTGAGACACATGGGATTGAATGACCACGCACAGAGAATTGAGAGCGCCATCTTTGACACTTTGGCTGAGGGAAAGACGTTGACTGGTGATTTGGGTGGAAAGTCCAAGACTCACGAATATGCCGGTGCCATCATCTCGCGTTTGTAAATATATCCTGGGAGTGATTGAGGGCTTGTAGACTGTAACATTGACCGAATTGCATAGCTTTGTCTTTTCTTGGAAGATATCACCTGTGCGCTTGTAACATTTCTAGCATTTAAGGCAATAAAGTCACGTCCAAAACCAAGTAATTCCCACGACTGTAATCGATCTGGGCAGACCAGCATGATGAAACAGTATTTATATTGTGATCAAATGACCATTTATCCATCAATTACCTATCTTCTACTGACGACTCTGGTATTCCTCCCCTCCTCCCCAAGTGGCAAAACTCTCACGCCATCAGGTCTGGCAAAAATAAACGAGAGAGGGAGAGAGAGAAAGTGTCCCCAAAAAGAACCCCAGGGTGATTTCCTAAAACCGACCCGTTTCCCACTTCGCTCAACTATGCTGCATGTGCCCGAACTCCCTTACTACCAAAATATAAGACACTAGCATTGTGTATCTTTTCTTCTTTATGAAACGTGACAAAGGAAAGAGTGGCGTGTGTAGGTGTGCCTTGGTTTTTGGTCGCGGTATAATATGGGTATCTAGTTGTAGGTCTGGTAGATAGGTTGACGATTGTAAGTCAGAGATGATTTTTTACCACCGTACCATTTTTTATGTGAGCAGAGAATGTATCTGCCACTTGCCTTGCCATGTCACTGGCCGTTCCCGGTGTGTTCATGGAGTCTGGCGTGGGCTATCTCATGATGATGAAAGCTTCAGTTCGTACTGGACTTTTTCGATTTCCTGAGTGAATAGTCGACCATTCGCTTCGTTCAGCTGGCAGAATATTAGCTAAGTGCCTCGATTGTTTCATTTTGTATGTGCTTACCTTGAGAAGCATACTAATAGGCTTTGGCACCTCTCCTTCGAAAGCTGTGAATAATATTTGCGCACCTGTCGTAGATGGCTTTGGAGTGAAATCCGTCGCTTGCATGATAATGGTGTTTAAAATCACCCTGTGGGTATTCTCTTGCCGCATGATTAGTCGTGCTGCTGGGACTTTGTCGTCATCCGCCAGAGATGAGAAGTCAAGACTGCCCTCCAGAGGCTGGCCGCTCTCCGAAAGCTCGATACAAGACTTATTGACATTGACTTTGAGTGTCCCTACCCCTCTTTCTTTCCAGCCTATCTCTTTGGACTCGACTGCGTAGAGCTTTGCACGCATTGATACCAGTGTTACCTCGCCAGCTTCTCCGTCATCAACTGGGACTGGATTGCTGTTAGTTGATAGTCGAACAGTGCTAATGGAGTGGGCATTTATACCTTTGGAGACCTTGAATTTCTTTTTGTCCTCCGGGCTTTGCTTCTCTTCTTCCTCGTCAGCACCTTCACCAGCGTCACTTCCGTCGTCATCATCTGTTGACACCTCTTCATCGCTGTCAGGAGCCCCAAAAGCTTTGACTGGCTTTGCTGGAGACTTAACGTCATCCTTCCCAGCAGCAGCAAAACTTGACAACTTCGGCGCTGTATTAGCACCAAATCCATTACCCAGTGCGGATCCAAAGACACTTTTGGTTCCCAAAGCACCACCAAACCCTGATGCAGCAGCTCCGCCAAAACCAATGCTTGACTTCTCTCCTGCTAGGCCCCCAAAACCACCAATAGTGGTTGACGTCAAAGTCGGCGACTTTGACCCAGATAAACCTCCGAAACCGCTCACAGTGGAAGAGCTGCCACCAAAGACACTCGGCTTCGATGCTCCCACTGTGCCAAATGGCGAAGTGCTCGATCCAGCCAAGGCTCCGAATCCCGACGCTGCAAAAGCAGAAGACGATGTTTGTGGTTTGTCTCCCCCAAAACTACTGCCAAATGTTGGCTTTTGTGCTAACTCTGGCGACTTCTTTGATGCCTCCTCGGTCGCAGTACTGGTCTGGGTTGACTCTTGTGAATGCATAATGGCCATCTCCTGGAGCAGATTCGGATTAGCAGGTATTGGGTAATACTCCAGTGGACACGAACTAACCTTTGCCTCTAGGGTTTGTTCTGGTGCTTTTGATGCTTTTGATGGGTCCTCCGATGTATCGCGATGTCTCTTCTTTTCTGGCTCTGATCTCGTGGTTCGACCTCCGTTCACGGTGGGCCCGTCGGCGCTTGTGACCTCGTCAATCTTGGAGTCGTCTGAATATTCGGTGTCGTCCTCCTGATCGCGTCCTCTCTTTTTCTTCGGCGATGATATTCTTTCACGCATGGCCTCATTTTGCGCATCTGAGGGTTCTGCCTCGGGCGTGGCTTCCTTCTCTGTTCCTCCCATCTGTCTATCTTCCTCGGTGGATTGCCGCTTGGTGATAGCGTCGTCGTCGCCGTCTAGACTCGGCGCCTTCTTGTCTGAAATTGTGGCATGCTTGAGCTCTTCACTCGCCGCAGTCGTGGCTGGGTCTTCATTCAGACAGTGCTTCTCGGCCATTGCTTCTGTGTGTTCGTGGTGATTCGCTTCAATGATGTCAGAATGCTCGATCGTATCGCCACCTTTGAGTTGATCTTGTATGATACCGTCTTGGGCCGCTTCGGTTGCAGCCATGGGAGACATCGTCGAAATTAGTTTTCACTCTTTATCGAACTTGCAAGTCGCGGTCTTGATTTGGACGCGGCGTAGTGCCCCTCGAAGATTTGCTGGGTCCCGCTGAAGACCAGGATCAAGCGACAAGCCAGCGAGCCACACTCTCTCCCTGCTCAGTTCTTTCTTTGTTCTTGTCTTTCTTTTATCTTGGTTGAAATTCACTTTAGCAATGCGCTGTGATGATGACTTCTGGAAGCAGGCTAGAAAAGCAGAAGTATTTGATTAGACAGGAACCACATGGATGTCTGCAGTGAATAATTTCTATGATACCGAATTACCGTAGCTACCACAGATTGTGGGAAGGCTGCGATCATTTTCAATTTCAGCCTCTGCCGGCAAGGCTGGCACATCTACAACTGCGGAACCACCAGACGGATACTGTCGCCAACACAACAAGCAAACAGACAAGACTCTGTAACGAGGCATGAACAAGGCCCTCGGGGGTGCCAATGTTCCCTCCAGACATTCCAACAGACAATTAACCTCGATCAAAGCGTGCCGCTGCAATCAGATGCCAGCTGCCAGTGAGCCTCTCAGCCTGCATGTTTGAATCCTGCACAAACGAAACTCTCTTACAGTACGATCCCCGGAAGCTTCACATTGATCGTCCGAGGAACCGTGAAGGGCAGGTTTGTCGGCCCCCCTTTCTGGCGTTTGAGTGCACATTAGGTAATAATAGAAAAACAGCATGGCTTCGACTCTTGCTTCGACAAAGCATACCTTGACCAACCTGCCTCCAGAGATACGCAACATGATTTACAGTCTCCTTCTCCGACTAGAGAGGCCAGTCTCCATCTGTAGTCTTCGACGCAAGAGATGGCCTTCTAAGCCCCAGCCTGCGTGCCCAATAGGCAGTGAAGAGGACCGTCCCGGCGTTACAGATCCGCATTTCAGTTGTCTTCTTCAAGTCAACAAGCAGGTCCACCATGAAGCTAGCATCATCTTCTTCTCGGAGAACGTGTTCGTGCTGGGGAACGGATCATATGGTTCAACAACGCAAACCAATATTCATGGTATGATGACCTTCATCAAACGCATACCAGCACATTTTCTGGCTTCAATCAAGAATATCATAGTCTTCATCCACCTTCGAAGCGCATGGTTACCATTTCCGCTGAATCCGAATAAGTTCTGCGTTGGTTCCAAGAACGACACTGATGCCCTGCAAAGCATAAGTCGAGCCTTGGTCAAGCATTTTACTGGTCTCCGATTACTTGAGTACAAGATATCTGTCCAAGGCCCACCGTTCTCTTATGATCCTACTGGTAATTTGTTTACTAAGACTGCCCTAAAGGAGACCGAGGCCCAACTTCAGCTATCCAGGATGATTAGCATGCTATCGAAGCATAAGAATCTACAGAAGGTAGAGTTGGAGAAGAGTACGTGGGTAGATCTGCAGAAAGTTGTGAATCATTTCCAACAGAAGAATCCAGATTTAAGTTTGGTATCCAAGGTGGTATTGAAGAGTATCTCGCAGCACCCATGATACTGTCATAAAGAGTTGGCGACTACTCATGGCTGCAGTTAGCTTCGAGCACTAGAGCCATGTCACGCACTAGATATTTTTATGCATTTTCGCAGCTTTGAGGATAACAATGAGCATTAAAATAGCTCTCATGCTCTCTTCCTTCCCGCGGAAGTGATAACAAATGTTATGATATGTTACGTCCACTGTACCGCAGTATTATGAACATATGGTCTTCTACTTAAGAACCCTAATTACTTTGGGTAACCAACACGGTCTGTGTAAGTAATTTATTTTAAATAACTAACTTATTGAGTAATTGACTTATTTGACTAACTAGCCTAGCGGGAGTGACTAACTTGATGCCAGTATTGACTTGAAGCATGTTACAGATGTAGTAGTCATCACTCTTTACAATAATGCCCTGAGATCCTAGGCGATCTATCACAGTACTAGAGAAGATACAGATGTTCGGTGCAAAAACTTCAAAGTATTTGACGGAGCTCCGTACTTCGAAAATATGTATCCGACCTTTGTCTTTGATAGCAATACTCTGAGCTTGGTTGGAGTAACGAAAATGACCCTAATCCTACCTTTCTATTACTTACATTAGGAAAATTCAAGGGTAGCTTTCTGTTGTCAATTGTGATCTTATGACTACCAACATATCGTGGAGATCCCGCGCGTATGAGGATAAGGCTATCTGTAGCAGATAGCCCGTATTGTGTAAAGATGGGTTGAACGGCCTCATTTTCTGCATTAGAATGAAGAGCGGTTTCGATAAAAATCTGTGAGTGATAGTGCATTGTGCATAGTATTGCAGAGGCATGTTAGATGCTATATTAGTTAGACATATACAGTTTATACGATTAAGAAAGATTTTATGTGGTTGTATAGTTTCTATATCTAAGGCTTGCCTATTCTATGCTCTTCGTGTTTGTTCTTAGCTACTTCCTATGCAAATAACCCTAACAGACTTGATTTAATGCACTCTCAAGCGTGTCTTCCAAAATCCGGACCAAGTCTGAATCATTCTTCAGCAAGTCCGCTTTGAACGCGAAATCCTGTACGTGCATCTTCTGTGCTTCTTCTATTGCTCCTTGCCAATCCGTGCTCTCATATTTCTCCACTTCTAGTCGAACAATCCTTCGGTGCGCACTTTGCATCCAGCTCAATAAGCCAGCCTCCTCAATAAAAGCCCTCCGCGGAACATAGATAAAAGGCTTATGTCCATTCCCGATTACCTCACTACATGTCCCCCATCCAAGCTTTCCAAGTACAGCATCACACGCCCCAATAATGTCAGGCATGTAGACATCATGCGAAATCTTGTAGAAGAAAGGCGGACAATTAATGGTCTGACTTACACAAGCCCATCCTTCTGGTAACTTTGGAATCTCGGAAGGAACGTCCAAACCATGCCCTCCAAAACAGTGAAGCAAGACTTTCTTCCCTTCTAGACACTGCAACCCTAGTCCCGTGAGGGTCTCATTCCTGTTCCGTATTGCTTTCCTGAAATGCATCGGTGCGTCTATGATTTGCGGGCCATCGAAAAGGAACGGAATGTACCCCGGTAATCGAATAACTGTGTGTGCCAATGCGTACTGCTGTGACATCTTGTCAACCTTTAGCTGTAGCGCTATCTTGTTCGTATATTCCGGTGCATTATCCACAAGCGCCTGGAATATACTATCGAATGTGAAATTTGTGATGAGGATTGACGGAATCTGAAGGGAGCGTGCGAGGAGACACGGTAGGGATAGGGCATCTGAGAAGATTGCTTGGATATTATGCTTTTTGAGGAAGTGGGCTTCTTCTGTTTGTGGTAGAGAGGAGTCGAAATTCTGGAGAGAGTGTAGTGATTGTTCTACATCAAGCTGGTATGCATTTGTTTGTATAACATTGGGATGTAACGCATACGTTAGGTGATTTGTATACAGCGGTGAGGATGTACGAATGTGAAAGTTGTATTTTCCAGTATGTGAGAGGAGGGAGAGGAGGTTGAGTGTGCGTGTAAGGTGCCCGTATCCATGTCCCGAGATGTACACTGCGATTTGGAGGCGAGGAGGAGGAGGCATGTGAGAAATTTAAAGGTGTTGGGGAGGTGTTGATGGATGGAACGAAATACGGGAGAGTTGTTTCTCTCTCTCTCCCTCTCTCTCTCTGTCTGTCTCTTCTCGATATGTAATGTTACCGCTGTTCGATGATTACGGATCTCAAAATATCTCGTCCTCTTTCCTGTATTCACGTATCCCACTTCTTGATCTATATAACCTTTTAGTCTCGAGATGTCGATTTTGGTATCGACCTTCGTTTGCGTCATGGTTCTAGTCTGTGATTCGTCCGGACCTGCTTGGGGCGGTGTGGCTTATTTAACACTTAAGAGTGCACAAAGAGGAAGCCAAAATCAAACATCAAACGCCACTGAAAGGTGATACGGTAATGTGTAATAAGAGTTGTGTGTGAGAAGTCCATTAAGAGGAATCTGAGAATAGATTGTTCTTGATTAATTACTAGTGTACCAAAAAGTGTTATTTCTAAGCCTTTAAACCCCAGGATTAGTTACACAGATTATAACTTGAACAATAGACAAAGAAATCACCAATTTAATCT
>JAJONI010001449.1:0-12136 GCA_022190145.1 Pezicula rhizophila | reverse complement strand
AGCAAGGACGGAGAAAGTGTATATAGCATTAGTAATTGATTGTCTTTGAAGAAAACTAGCGGGGAGAGGCGAACTGAACAATAAAACAATTGCTAGTCTTTTAAATACTTACTATTCCCTATAATGTCTTAAAGCTGCCAGCAAAATTAAGGGTCTGTAAAAGCGGTAAACAGACACTAAGATCTATATCTTTGAATTATCATAAGGATCTATCTAAAGTGCTAAGGCAACATACGTCTAAGGGAACATCGCAATTAAGGTAACATCTAGCCATGTACCTTGGGTGAACACTGCGCATGAAGGTATGAAACTGGCTGAGATCGTGATTTGAACTAATATATATACATATAGCAATCCCAACAAGTTTTTGTATGACACACAATAAACATCAGTTCAGAGGTAACTATTTCCAAACACACTACAACAGCAGATATTGGCAAACATCCCACTGGAAAGATAATTTACATTGCGTAGACGACCAAGTTATTGGCAAAAGGGTAACTTCCACAAATGCATAAACCGAGCTACAGATGCGACCTAGGGAAGGCCGCAGCATAAGCTAATGCTGAGGTATCAACCTAAAGATAGTTAGCTCCGCTCACGCCAAATTCATCCCCTACACAGAGAAACTTACAAAAGAAGGATTAAGTTGCTCAATAGAAGTAACACCCAACAAAGCCATCGCAGTCTCAATCTCATGTTTCAAAATCCTAATAGCCTTGCTAACGCCCACCTCCCCAAACACTAACGAGTAGAGAAAAGCTCTCCCAAGCCCCACTCCCTTAGCACCTAATGCTAAAGCTTTGACAATATCAGTACCTCTCGTTACTCCACCATCAACGATAACCTCGCACTTTTCGAAAACTTCCGGGCAGTACTTTCGGATTTCGAGAAGTGTATCTACTGATGATGGAGCTCCGTCGAGTTGACGACCTGCGTGGTTTGATAGCCAGGGATGAACGCCGTAATGCATACAAAGAGCTGCATCTTCCCAGCTTTGGATACCTTTGATTGCGATAGGTAAGTCAGGTCCTATAATGCTTCGAAGCCAATGTATAGCGGTTTCCCAGTCAAATTCTGACCATACGGGCCTGGAAATTTGTTAGTACGATTGTAATATGATTTGGTTTTTGGAGTGACAAGATACTTACGCACGCTTCACAGTCGGTCCGCTAGCGAAGCTTTCGTCTTCTTCCTCTTCCTCCGAGTAATCACCGTTCTGTGAGAGCCTATTAGTTTATTCCAGCAATACTAGCCCGATGAAAAGATAGCTTAACTTACTTCAGCATCTTCCTCAATGCCAGCCCTCATATCCCTCTCCCGTTTCCCCGCCCGAATAGCATCAACAGTCAAAGCAAAACCCTTATACCCCGTTTCAACAGCCAACCTAATCTCCCGTTCCGTAACCCCCAAATCACTCATAGCATAAATCTGCCAAAAAGTAACCTGGCCTGGCACTCTAGCATCCGCCATCTCTTTTTGAGAACACCCAGCATTATTACAAACCCAATGCAGTATATCATGTTTAGCAGCTGCTTTCGTCATAAGTATTTCACCTGTTGGATGAGCTAACTTTCCACCTCCTGCTGGACTGATGAAGAAAGGTGCTGAGAAATTTGATCCGAGGATTTTGGTACTGAGGTTTATGTGAGGGATTGGTCGCAGGATTCGTGGTCGGAATCGGATTATGCCCCAGCTTGTGAGGTTCCTTTGTAAGGTGTATTCGTCTTCGGCGCCGGTTTTGAAAACTTTGTTTGTTGTGAGTATTTATTCGGTGATGCTTGGACTTTGTAGAAGATACTTACACGCGAAAGATCTCTTCGAGAGGATTTGTGAGGCAGCTTTCTCGAAATCTTGGATGTTAATGATTGAACTTAATCTTATCTTCTTTTCCTTGGGAGCGACAGCTAGCTGTTCCGACGTCTTTGGTTGAACAGCTGCTTCTTTTACGGGTAATGGAGGCCCAGTTACGGATCCGAGATGTTGACTGTGATATCTCCATATCAGCTGATTGTTTAATGGAAAAGGGGGGTGAACAAGGCTAGCATGGATTAAGCGAGGCTGATAGATTCAATACCATCTCTCTCCCACTTTTACCCCAATCTACCAACTTACTGTGGCTTAAGAAACTTTTCAAGAGTATCACTTGGATGTATTGGTTCAAAAGCATCTGTGGCATCATTCCCAGCATACTTTAATATGATTCTAGATCCGCCTGGATGGGAATCCATGAATGTAGTCAAGTCATAAACCTGGTCCTTGATAATAACCCAACAACTCTCTCTAGAGGCATGCTGACTGACTTCTAACCTGTAAATATATTAATATATTAGTTTATGTTAGGTAGAACGGAGAGTCTGATAATAGAGCTGAAAACTTTCTAAATACCTTGTCACCATTTTGTCAGATAATTATCGTCTAGAATTGAAAGCAGTGGACGCCGCACCTATGACTGCGAGACTGTTGATGACCTTTGCCATCCTTATCACAAGTCCAGAACATGGAACTGCGGCCTGCACCCCATTCTTGAGGAACCCTAGTAAGAAGTAGGCGAAATTCCGACATTTTCGGCCAAGCGGCCCAGTTCCGACCGGATTGTCTCCCTGCACAATTCAATCAACACAAAAACAATTGAAAGATCACGAGGAGTCGTGGTAGAGACATACAACTCAGAAAATATCATTCATCATGGATGCCGTTTTTGCAAAGATCGCTGAGGATACCACAAAGTTCAATCTCGGTGACGAGGAGGTGCGTGGATTTGTTTAGGTGTACCCTTGAGATCTTATTTCTGACATCTTGAGTAGACATGGCGTGAATTATACGAGCCTCTCTATGAAGAACATTCCAAAGATGTTGGTGTCATCAAAGATGAACGCTACGGAGAAGCGGAACGGAACCGTCTGGATGTTTTCTTTCCTCTCTCCAAACAGGAAGCCGAAAGACCTGTTTTACTCTTCGTCCACGGAGGTGGTTTCTTTTCCGGCGACAAGGGTTGGAGTGACAAGGTATAGCTTCTGAAAACTTGAAATGAGCAAGTGACTAACTATTTAATGCTAGTGCTGGGCCAATATTGGAAATTTCTTCGCCAGACACGGTATAGTTGTTGTCGTGGCAAACCATCAGTTAGTTCCACATGTACTGTATCCTGGTGGTGCAGATGATATCCAATTAGTACGCGAGTGGATCTATAAGAATATCGCATCTGAGAAGTATGGTAAGGGATCTGTCCAGAAGGTTATTCTGTTTGGTCATTCTTCTGGAGGCGCTCATATTGCTTCAAACCTCTATGCTGATGGTAAGGAAAATGAAATCTTCAACTTTTGGCCGCGTTTTGACATTTTCGGCTAATGGCGTGTTGTAGGCGATCCAAAACGTGTTCTGAAAGGAGGTAATTTCCCGCCAGTAGCTGGTGTCATGTACTTCAGCACTCCTTTCTGGTTTGATAGAACAAGACCAATTCGACAGAGAACACTGCGGCAATATTTTGGCTCGGATGCTGAGGATGTCTGGGGCGTAAGTTTACTAATCACAACATACGACATACATGCTAACTATCCATGTAGCCAGTCTCACCCCTTGGTCTATTTCAGCGTATTTCTGATGACTCGCCATTACTGTACAGAAACATTCTTAACCATCATCGTAGTGTTGACTGACTAACCTTGGGCAAATAGTGATTCAGAAAAAATTCCCGTTTATATTGGAACCGTCAAGTGGGAAGTGTATGTAGAAGAATCCTATGCTCAAGCTGATTTGTGTCGGACTCGGACTATCATCCTAACAACTTACCAGGAAAGAAGCTGCGGATGCGGCCATAGCATTCTTCAATGCTTACCGAGCTCGGAGCAAGCCAGCTGGTACGCTACCGGTCTTCCATGTGCTGGATAAACACAATCATTTAAGGCAAGATACTTTAAGAAATTCACATTTATCATGGCGACGTATCTGATTTGGGCTTGCCTTACAGCAATATTCTCTCAATCGGAACCGAAGACGACTCTCAAAGCAAGCTGATTCTTGAATTTATTAACTCGTGCGTAGCAAAGGTGGATTCTCGTGGTAAGATTTCTGTCAGTCCATACCCATTTATGTAACAACGAGAACCTTGGCTGACACAATGTACTTTAAATGTAACAGTGCTAAGGGTTAAAGAAGGACAAGTTTCTCTGGAAGGACGAGCGCGCTTGTAGGTATGAGAAAGGAGGGTGGGGTATAAGTTTTTAAAATGATGTAAATAATACAATCAAATTGACGCATGGCTGCTTAATGATTTTTAATTGAGAAGCAATTTTGTGATGAGAGAGGGAAGGAGCTTTCGCTCTTGTGTCATCTCGAAGTGCTGTTTTGGCCCAGTGAGAACAAGCAACAAATCTTTGGGTTAGCGACTAAATGATTCAATCTTGGTTATTATATAGCTTTCATGCCACCTTCTCCGTACGGAGTAGACTACGAACCAACCTCTTTCCCGCCAGTAATTTACTCATAGCGGATACCTAAAACACCTCAACTTAAAGTCTGTCAAATCTGCAAACTCCTCGTTCTCAACATGCACATGCACAATACCATCTATCAAAGCCATCATCAGCACATTGCCCTTTACAAATAAATCAAACGAGAATGATGAGAAACAGAAGAAGAAAAAACTTACTTTGAGCATCAAGAGCGTCTTGTTTATCCCGCTTATTATTCCAAAATTTATGCAAGAGGCCCATGGTGGCTAGAAGCATAATCGTGAATAAAAGGAAAGCGAGCATGGTATATTTCGCCGCGTAGTAGGTAGGTGCATCGTCTTCTCTGTAGGTCTGTGGTCCAATGATATTTCCAACTGCGTATCCGAGTTGATACGCAGCGCCGAAGGCGAATTTCTTGGTAGTTCCTCCTACGCCGGCGGTCATGAAGGTTATTATGAAGAGAACACAGATCGGGACTGGTAGAATTCATCTGATTAGTACTCTCTTCTTTGTGAATAATTCTGGGTATCAGGAAGTCAACGCACATTGTAAAGTAAGTATGTACCCCCCATACCTGGCAGCTACGTGCTGGCTGGGTATAGTGAACATCATTATGACCCCGATACACGCAAGGCACAATGCGTAAATCCCGCCAATAGCCCGATTGGTATATTTGGCCACGACTAATGCGACACTAGTACCTACAACAGTGCACGCTCCGGGAGCCATAGTCAAAAGTGTCGACTGTTGGGTATTGAAGCCGAATCCTGCGATAATGGTAGGTCCTGCAAGTGAAGAACTAAGGTTAGAACAACAGTACTTGACCGAAGGATGTATAAGAACAGCTTACCAAAGGCCGTAATTCCTCCATTTGGCAACCCAGTTGAAACCAAAAGCAAGAAAATCATATAGAACCTCACATCACAAAATGCCTCCTTAAGCTGCGACCAATTAAACTTCCAGACCTCAGTTCCGGTCTTATTGACCCTGACCCTCTCGAGAGCAATAGCTTTCTCATCTTCAGAAAGCCACTTAGCATCCGTAGGGCTAGCGGCCAAAAAGAAGAACAAAATAACACCAACAACAAAAGTCAAAGATCCATAAAATACAAATAAACCCTGCCATCTAAAACCAGGAGCTTGATAAATAGCCCATGCAAAGAATCCACCAAATACGTTAGCGAACCCTGATGTTGTATACCAGATTGCTACGCGAGTCACTTGTTCCGTTTTTGTGTACCAACTTCCAGTGATATAGATTACGGCTGGAGCTGTGCAGACTTCGATTGCACCAAGTAGGAAGCGGACGGTTGCTAGGCTTGCGAAGTTGTGACATACGGCGTGCATTGCTACTACTATTCCCCAGAGCATGCACATACAAGAGAAGTATTTGGCGAGGGGAATCCGCTGCATTAGAAATGTGGCGGGGATTTCTCCACCAAGGTATCCAAAACTGCCGGGAATAATATGTTAATTGATAATTTTTAGTTGGGGTTGAAATTCTGGAGGGTAAACATCAACATACTATACGATTGAACCGAGCCAAGAGTACTGGCTGGCTGTAAGATGTGTGTCGGTTTTGATGCCCATGATTGCTGCAAAGGATAAACTGTTTTTGTCCTGTAATTAACAGCAATTAGCTAGTTGCTTAGATGTGGAAAATCGCACGGCATAACTTGCCATTAATTGAAGGAGGTAGACAGTGAAAATCATAGGCATGATCCTCATGTCAATCTTTCGCAGGACACGCTTTGCCTCAGCGGAGTCTGGATCGAGTACAACATGGTGGGTTGCGAGAAGACCTAAAGCTTTATCTTTGCTGGCTGCTTGTGAATCTAAGACAGTTCCCTTCATAGACCTTGGCTTAGTAGGCATTCCGCAATGAACAGGCTCAATAATTGGAATTGGCATTTGGATTGTGGACTCACCTTCTCAAAATCGACGCTAGGGATTACTTCTGGCTCCTTCAATTTCGACATGGTTATTGAGTACAGAGTGAGAAATGTGTAAAAGTACGGAATGCAAAGAAAGAGGACAACACACTTTCCCTACATCTTCATAATCTTTATGAAGGCCAGTGTTATCATCACTCGCAGGCATGTGGAGTTGACTTGTCGAATAGCAGATAAACCTCGGATAGGCAGGCTGCTCTAGCCGTCTGCATTGGATCAACCATTCATTTCAGTTACACGGCCGGATCATAGCCGTAGATGATGGCGGCGTACCTGCCAAGACATGAGGGGAAAAATGGGGTTCGGGGGAGATAAGCGTTATAAGCGAGCGCTCCTGCTGCAGCAATTATTGTGCATCAACATATTGTATCTTGCAGTTAGTCTTCGTACTGTATGTTCTTTTGAATAACCGGAACTCTCAAAACCATCGGGTCAATCGACAACCTCAACACCAAGTCCACAAAGATAAGTTTGAGACTTGTTAGAAAAATGGCACAAGACCTTTTGCAGACGATCTCTCTTAGAGGTACGGAGTAGCATGCAATTTTATGGGTTATAAGAGCCAGGAAGTGTTTGCATAGGATAGTCGCTTATTTGTGCACAGATTATGAAAACCGCAAAGAGGAAATTACCGCTCAACTCCTCTCGGCAGCCGAGACAGCAGGCTTTCTAGCTTTAGTTGACCATGGCATCACAGTCGAGGAAATCGAAGGTGGTTAACTTCTGCTCATTTTCTACGGTTTAAATTATTGACTCGTGAATAGCTCAATTTGCAATCTCTAAAAAGTTCTTTGACCTTCCTCCTGAAGTCAAGGGGAAAACACCTCATGATAGAAGCACCAACAACGGTTGGGAGTACAAAGTAAATATGCCTCAATTCTCAAGATGCCAAGCCTCTTTTCAACCCTTTCTCATTCAAATCTCGTTCCAAGATATATTTCGACCACAACTAATTTGTCACATAGGCCCAACTTCGACAGAGCACAGGAACCTTCGACCAGAAAGAATCGCTCTGGCTTCAGCGAAACTCCACCTGGCCAAGCGACGAAGACATCCCATCGTTTCGGTCAACAACCGAATCCTTCATGTCCAAATGTGCAAAAGTTTCCAATCAAGTCTTTTCATGCTTCGCAATAGCACTCGGTTTCCCAGAAGACTACTTTCTTGTAGCCAACGATCCAACGAAACCAGACTGCCTAACTCAACTTCGATTAATTCATTATCCAGCTTCCGAGCCCTCAGGTGATAACTCCGAGAAGCCTTTGTGGCGAGCAGGAAGTCATACGGATATTGGGTGTTTGACTCTGTTATTCCAAAGAGATGGTGAAGATGGGCTTGAGATTTGTCCTGGTCGAGAAAGCCATTCGAGTTCTGCACCCGAAAGTAAAATATATACGCCATTACCTGCGAAGACGGGCCCCATTGTAGTTAATATTGGGGATATGTTAATGGCATGGTCTGACGATCGATTGAAGTCGAACTTCCATCGCGTCAGGGCTAAAGATACGGGGTTTTCGCCTTCCCGATATTCGATTGCTTATTTTAATCAGGGGAGGAGAAATTTCGTGTTGCAAGGTCCTTTAAAGAAGTAGTACGTGTTTTGTTTTCGTTATTGTTTTCTTTTTGATGCCTCCAAAAAGAGAAATTCCTTGACTAATTGGAATCCATAATACTAGCCCTCCCATGACTGTAGATGAATTCTTCACACAGTCCGTACAACGGAACTTTGGGTAAGTCGTCTCTTTTCTATTTTGACATCTACTAGACGGTGACAGCTAACCGGATTGTACAGAGCGCTTAAAGCAAATTAAGTCTGGCTTAGTTTCTGCCACGGCTTAGGTGTTGAGAATGTAGGTAGCAAGAAGGAAACAGTACTTGGGAAGAAATGAAGTTCCTAGCTATGGAAATAATCGAGCGCTGTCTTTTCAATCAAGTTGACATCGAACAAAAATTACGCCGCTGTTGTCATTGTGTCTTCACTTCATGTATGTAGCCTAAACTGGTAACAATTGTCACTGCCTTCCAATATCGTTAAAAGCTAGACATTCGCATCAAGTGCAGGTTCTTCATGAAAATTCTACCTCATCCTCTGGTTGTATTCTAACATGAGTCACAAACGAAAATGAAGTGCTTCGTCAGCATTGGCAGCTCAATTATTCTGTGAGATATGCTGAAACATAACGTCCTCTTGCCAGGGTGTAAAGGCCTTATGGAGAGAAGGATACATCAGCTATATGAGAAGTTCTGGAAATTTAGGATGCACAATCTGCAGAGCTGTCATGATACATGTCGATGAGGATCCGCTGACGAAGGATTTCCCACACTGAGACAAAATACGGTTTCGATTGCGCGACAAGGGATATAACCAACCATCCGATGTTCTGAATCCTGGAGCCTGCGACTCGGCGGGAGAGATATTGTTCCCTAGCTTGCTTGTGATTGAATATGTAGAAGAGACACGGAAGTTTCCTCAGACCATAAGTGTTTTGGCTTGGGCATGTAGCAGGAAGTTGCTCTCATGACTTTCCACTCAAAAGGTAGTAAACGTAGGTGACATCTTCTGGAAATAACTGATTTAGTCTAAATCATACTTTCACGAAGGATCTGGCTAGCAACCCAATCATTTTGAATGATGTGTCTGATCTCTTGGCTTGGGAGAAGAGCCGGGCAATATCAAATTGTCTTCAACAGCACAATTGATGTCCTAACAGGCTATCCATGAAATTATGTACACAAGTTATTGACATCAGTAAACAGGGAGCTCAACAAATATGCAGACTTCATGTGGGTAAATCGAACGAGGTTGCTAGTTACATCGCTTTGAGCTACTGCTGGGGAGGTGCGGAGAAAGTTACCACCCCTACGAAAGCACTTAAAAGTTATGGGGATCAAATAGATGAGGAAACGTTACCTGAAGTCATACGTGATGCTATTAGAGCGACACGTACTATTGGCATCCAATATCTTCGGGTTGTTCAAGATGACGATGAAGACCAAGCAAAGGAAATTAGAACAATGGACAGCATCTATAAAAATGCAAAATTGACCATAGTAGCTGGAATTCAAGGGTATCCAATGTCGAATTTCTAGCCCAGCTACCACCAGTTAAACTTTACCGTATGCTACTATACAACCAAAATGGAAAATCACCCACGATGCTATGGCTCAAGCTTGGACCTAAGAACTTTGGTAAGCATAAGAGCATAGCTGTTCAGAAAACCACTCTAGATCCTCGGGCATGGACATTACAAGAATCACTCCTCTCACCACGGACATTGGTCTTTGGACAGGTTCTTTACTTTTAGTCTTGGAAATGTCAGGTCTTGGAAGACATTCCTTTACCCCTACTCAAAATCCCAAGTAGCAGTGTTCGTAAACGCCATCCTGACTCTATATGCCGTATTGATGATCTCCAGTGCCTTGAATCCTTGGGTAAAACTAAATCCGAACATAAGCTGACCAAAGGAAAAGCTCCAGCTCTCAGCGGTGGTCTTTTCATACCTACTGCAGAGTAATCACGTGTTTGGAGAAGAGAAGAACTGTCTTGGAGCATTGCAGATGCCAACTCACTTTCCCCAAAGCACTTGCAGGAATTGCGCAGGAATTAAAGGTAGTGGCTGGAGGTGACGAATACCAAGCTAGTAACTAGCGCAAATGTCTCATTAGGCTGCTAGGCTGGAAGAGAGCAGGAAAGCATGCAACAGCCAGATATTCTCTCTATAAGTTACCAGGATGGTCTTGAGTTACTGGTGATATTTGTCCTATCAATATGCTCGAGGGTTCCAACAAGAGTACCAAAGTCATTCGTTATAATGTGAAACCTAACGATTCGTGACAGCCATTCGATTTCTTAGATGGAAGTCTAGTACTCAGAGCACTCCCTGTTCCTCATTCCACGATACATTTGAGTCCACTGAGGAATTCAAGGTTACTTTCGATCACGTTGAAAACAGTGATGTCGAGAAGAGGGCATGGTACCTATTTTTGGGTCTGGGAATGCATTCTGCTGTTGGCCTGGTTTTGATGCCTTTTGAAGATGGAAATTTTATGAGGATTGAACGTGTAGAATATGATAAGCTGGAACATATGTGGCAGAATCTGCCGACGTCTAAATGCGAGGTAACGATGATATAAGCTGAAATTTTGTAGTCTATAGAAAGTGGAAAATGTTCCTTATAATTCAGAGGACCACAAAGAGGCATAGTAACTGAAGTGATTTAAACCTAATCAACTCAACTAATTTGAGTAGCCAACTTGATTTAAGTAACTTATTTGAGTAACTGAATTGGGCAACTCAGTTGATTTGGGTCGTTGAATTCGCTCAAGCAATCCAGGATTTTGGCAAGCTTATTGATAAAAGAAAGATCTTGTGCCAACGAGCAGTGCTTTATCTTATATCAGTCAAGCGCCTTAGCTTTATGCAGTTTTGTGTAGGATGTTTTATTTCTTAATAAATTGTACGCCTTATGTGCGGGGTGTGCAGGAGAGGTGCGCCTTCCTCAGCAGCACACAATACTGTACCCTCGGGTCATGACATTCGCCTCTAAAACAGAACCTGAAATTTTACCAAGCCTTCTTTCCCTCCAATCAACTAAATCACAATACATACAAGTAACGAGAACTCAAGACGGAACTCAGCTATCAAATACCTAATTCCACACAGTGATCCTCAGTTCTCAGCAAGCACATTTTCTTAAAAAGTACCACCAAACCTAAGATCAACAAGCCAGAGAAGACCAGACAAACAGATAGTATCCCCCGTATTTCTGTTGAATATGGCAAATCGGCCACATGCAGCACTGAATCTACCACTTTTGGACGGACACATCAGATGGTTCCAGGCAGAGCGAGAGATCTTGGAAGAAACCACGGGAAGAATGCAGGAAAGAATGGATTGGGGCGATATAAGCCGCATGGTTGAGTCAAAATGCATAGAGAAGAACATTTTGTGTGAAAATGGGAGTCTTCTAAGAGAGTATACGGCGTTTGATTGCAGAGCGGAACGGTTCAGAACGTGGTCGGAAGCAGAGAAGCAGATTCTTGAAGCCGCTATAAATATAATTCCGCCGCATTCGAGCAGTGACGAAAATATTCCGTTGGTTGATACTTGGAAGAGAAGAGCTGCTCTCACAGGTGCTCTGTTGGGCAACGATAGGCATTGCAGGGTCTATACGTGGCAGAACTGTTACCTGCAATCACATGTCGACTGGTCCGAGGCCGAGCACCGGATACTTCGATCAATTGTACTGATTGTGCCCCTCAGTGATGGAGGTTGGGCGCGGAGAGCTGAGAGAGTTTCAGTAGTCTGTGGAGAATTATGTCGTAGCGAGTTTGGTCTTCTTATGCGGTCTTATACAGCTGACTGCTGCCGTATTGAATGGGGACGTGTAAGCATATCTCTCTGGCCCAAATGAGGCAAGCAAGACTTACTGTTGATTTTATAGATGGGCCGTAAAGGCATACAGTAAGATATGTTTATTGAAAAGGGAAGATTAGGTACCATTATTAGCCGCCACTATTCACTTCACTGGAATAACCAATTTGACTTGAGTAACCTGCTTGAATTAAGTAGGTCACTTAACTTAAGTAACTTACTTGAATTGAGTAAGTGCTGGTTAAATAAAAACACTAGTACAGCTCAATAAGGAGTCCGGCCTTAGCAGATGTTTAATAGCAGTTTCGTTACTACTTGACTAGGACTATACCCTAGTTTTAATGGCCTACATACGTG
>JAJONI010001448.1:0-12137 GCA_022190145.1 Pezicula rhizophila | reverse complement strand
TTTCAAAGGCTTAGTATCACTTGTAATGATAAGATCTCCCATTCAATTCTGGCAAAAGGCAAATTTTTCTCTTTTTCCTCTTTCTTTTACCAGGGAGTGTTGAGCAAAGGAAGTGAGAGTCTTCGTCTCAACCTCTGCAATAAATTTCACGCAAAAAATCGTTATCCTGCAAACAAATAGTTCCAACAAATATGTATTAGATTATGTAATATATGTTCTCGCCACACTTGCATTTTCAACCAGTTACAGTCCATAAGCAGAAATTTGTACACTCTTCTTGTCAAGCAAAACGACTGCTATCCTAAGTAGTAGTATCCGCTGGAGTCTTGTTATCTCCAACGTGATCAAGCCTCTGTGCACCGGCATTCTCGTGATGTTCGTGAATAAGGTCACCCTTTCCTTGCAACACAGTCTCGATATCTGCTGCCCGCTGTTCGGCATTGATAGCACCGAAGAGAATATCCATGTCCTCGAGACTTCGGCCCTTGGTCTCTTTAATGAAGAACCAAGCAAAGACACCGTTGGCGCAACAGAATATACCAAACATGAGGAAGGTTCTCCATCCGATGTGGTTCACAGCGTTGGGTGTGATTTCAGTGATGACGAAGTTAAAAAGCCATTGGGTTGCGGCGGCCAATCCTACACCGTAAGATCGTAGGCGGGTTGGAAAGATCTCAGAAACATACACCCATGGGATTGGACCCCAAGACGCAGAGTATCCAATGACATAGAGATAGATCATGACAACCATACCAATGGAGGCCGGAGAGATGGAATTGGTATCCGTCGGAGGGTGAGTGTGTAGAACAGCGCCGAGAATGAACCTGCGTTCTTAGAGTTAGTCATACTTCATTTAGGTGGATCTAAGACTGGAAGACACGATTCACAAGCTTTGACACATGTCCTAATCTCTATAGGCATGTTTCAAGGCCCATGAGTCCGCCTAGATAGGAAAATATAGTTCAAAGAGTGTCCTTACATCATAGTCATCATCCATGCTGCACCGAACATAAGAGACTTGCGTCGACCGAGTTTGTCAATTCCAATGACCAAGAACAAACCGGTTGTGAAGACCTTGACGGTACCATAAACGCCAGTAGCGAACAAAGAGGTGTTGGTCTTCGAGACGCCGATTGTCTGGAAAATCTCCGGTGCGCTATTTAGGGCCTCGGTATTAGCAATGTTTTTTTTAGAAGGCATCAGGAGAAGACAAGATCTATAAGTAGGGAGGCATATCTCGGGCGAGTAAAAATCCCGAGAAATGTTATAGTACCCGAGACGAGCAACATTGGAGCAAAAATGAACCGGGTTTACGAACTAGTAACCGATACTGTTGGTTCCGCTGAACTGCTGGCACATCATCAAGAAGAAGGCGACGAAGATTCTGTACCGGTTTTCAGGCCGAATACACTCCTTCCAGGTGACGCCCTCGGTTGCAGCTAGCTCCTCCTCGATCGAGGCACGAATTTCGGCAATTTCCTTAGTGATCTGGGGGTCATCTACATCTTCACGTCGCATGTAGGCAAGCGATCTGGTAGCTTCTTCGTAGCGAGCTTGCTTCATAAGCCATCGAGGAGACTATCAAGGACAACATCATTAGTCTAATGTCTTAATGCACCGGAGAAAACATTAAACGGTATTTAGGCCAAATTTGCAAATGCCGGAACATGTGTTACTATGAAGGTATGCTTTCAAAATACTAACCTCCTTCAAGAAAAACAGGCCGATAAGGAGTGCTCCACCTGGAATGAGTTGAATAGCTACGGGGATTCGCCATTGTCTCGTCGATTCGGGAATATGAAGTGAAACTCCGTAGTCCAGCCAGTAGGCAAACGTTGAACCAATGACCAAGAATTCTTGGAAAAGCCCAGTGACGCGACCTCGAATAGCTGGGGGACAGTTTTCAGCAACGAAGACTGGCGTAATGCTGGCTATTCGAAACAGGCAAGTCAGCATGTTTCAATATAGGTTGCTTTCGGAGCAGAGGAGAGTAAAACCAGGTGTTTTAGGGAGCAAATGGAGCGAGAAGACAAAAACAGAACACATACACATTCCTCCAACACCAAGACCAGCAATAACTCGACCAGCATAGATCTGGCCAATAGAGTGGTGCGCGGAAGTCTGAATGGCTGCCCCGACAAGGAAGATTAAGGCGAATCCCATTAAAGAATATCGTCGGCCATAACGGTCGTTCAAGAAAGCCGCAGCAATAGCCCCGAAGAAACAACCAGCCGTGAGTAAGGAGACGACATTCGACGAGACATGAGCATTTTGCTTGTTAGCAAACCCCGAACTTGCAGTGGGGAGTCCAAAGTCCCTTTTGAAACTCTTCAGAGCAAGAACGCTTCCCATTACCTATAATCAACGACTCGGGGTTAGTTTACTTGGTCTAGTATATCAAGATTAAATCAAACATTGAATTAGGAGTAATGCGTACACCAGTGTCATAGCCTTGTAACTGAGTATTAGCGCATCGTCAAAATATAGAACAGGTCGGAAAATTACACACCAAAGAGCAATGAGCCCATATAGGCAACACTTGTCAGAATGTAAACTCTGTAGTTTTTGAAAAAGCCGGTCGTCCCCATGATGAATAAATTCTTTTGGTGACAGGCTGGAATTGGGAAGGGGAGCTCAACGAGATGAGGTTGATAGAAAAAAAAGAGACCAACTTACCGATAGAAGGCCTTCTTCTGTTATGTATGCATGGCACAGACGAGGCTGTCAGCGTTGAGCCCGAGAAACCTGCAAAACTGGACGGTGATTGATGGAAACAGGGCTCTCCATACCCCAGAAGGTCGAAGAGATATTCCGCCAGTCATGTGGGGGATGGTGTGACTATTAGACCCAGAAATGGTAATCCTACAGTACCATTGCAGGCTGGAGTTGGGAATTGATTGGCCATGATATTTGAGTGGCGCTCTGGGGACTGGGGGTGAATGCGCGGGGGAAATAAAATGCTTTCGGAGATGGGGCACGTACTGTACGAGAGAGATATAGGCCGATACCGAACGAAAACTTGTAGTCTTTGGCTTGCCGCATATCCTCCCTCAGTTGTCCCGATATTGTAGTGCAATGACTCTACCTTGTCGGTAAATCCAACTCGAGACGCTTTAATATAATTCCTTGATCAGATACTACTCTAGAGGTTCGAGGGGAATTAATAATTGGGGATGCAGGAAACCAGTCTCGGTTAACGGTCGGTCTCTAGGGAAACGGGCCAGGCCGGTAAGCCTTTTGACACCGATTAGTCGTAGTCGACATTTTCACCATGTCATTGGTGTGAAATCAGTGAGCCACGAAGCAGCTTGGTATGTACCACAAAGCTTGTCTAGACTTCAAGTCCCCAAAGGGCTGCAACATGTATTCATAGAGGGCACGTTCGCTATATACTCGGACTCCTAAGCTTTTCAACAAGACTGATCCCGCAGATCTCTATATAGACTTCAAAGAGAAATGTTTTCTCAAAACTTCAATGCTATAGCAACTTTGTCTGGAATTTGAATCCGGAATTGTCCAGCCGATCAATGAACTTCATTCCCAACATAGCAGGTGTATAGATGCCTCCAGTAAGCTCTTTGTGATCATCGCGGAGAATCGAAATTGCTGCTTGAGAAACAGACAGTCCGGTGACTATACAATATTAGCTTGGAACGATCTCATCGATATGATTACTCACACTCGTACAGAGATCCCTCGTAAGATACTCGGGTGTAAGCTCTTGGCGCATTTGGCGTGTCAACATCTGGTTTTGCGATCCCACGATATTCGACCCTGTCGTTCTTTGCCTCGTCTTTCGTAGGTCCATCACCAGGGGCATAGACAAATCTTCTCGCGAATTTCCTAACGAATGGAACTGCGAGAAGCAACGATCCCATAACCAAACTGAAATGAATCATTATAGCCAACAAATAATTCCTCGCCTTCATGAGTTCAGCGACTTGAAAGTTCGGACCGTAGTTTCCATACAATCCCCAACTTCTTTGAACGATAGGGATGTCGGACATGCCACCCAACGAAGTAGTTAGGATGCCCAGATCGCGGACATCACGGAACCCAAGGAGCTTTTGCGTCCAGGGAGAAGATACACGTGGTTTTGGTCCGGGCAATGGAGAGATGCCATAAGGAGCATGTGCTGCTCGTAATTGCTTCAGTGAAAACACGTCCATCAGAGTGAATATAGTGTTGAGGGTTCCTCCCGAAGGCCCACGATTAGCACTTATAGGATGTTAACAACAACCTAAATCTACGTCATAGAAGGGGCTACAGGAAGGGGCATTATCTTACTTCATTTCATGAACAGAAACTATGACCTCTCCTGTAGGTGCATTGAGTTTCTCCCGGATTGTGTTCACTAGAATGTACTTAGGGTTAAGTCAGCTAAGAAAACTTTCAGCCGAAACAGATTCTATTACGGTGATAAGATCAGCAGGAGCAGAATCTATCCCAATCTGGGGTATCATGATGCTGCCATTGGCCTTCGCTATTTTCTCATATTTCTTGATCATCTCAGCCACCCAGGGTACCTATGAAGAGTTTGGAGTTAGTTCAGTTATTCTGGATATCTCGGCAGCAATCTAAGCATGTTTCAGGGCTAAAGAGTAATAAACTCGAAAGGCTTGGTCCTGCTCCAAGATATCGAGTGCGTACCTCTCCAGTCACATCCAGATAATGGGTTCCATTCTCAGCACAGGCTTTAAAGGCATGCTCTCCATAAAGAGCGTAAGGCCCAACGGTGGAGATCAACAGCTTTGTCTTCTTGGCAAGTGTTTCAAGCTCGGCATCATCGAGATTACAGATTTCGATTGCTGTGCCCTCTGTCAGCCTCGTATATCCTGTTCGCGATACCACGGACAAGGCTGAAGAAATTAAGTGCTTACCAGGCGGTAACCTATCAGGATTCAATACTTTACACTCGGCGGCGATAGCCTCTAGCTTGCTAGCTGTCCGCCCTGCAAGCGCCCATTTCAGGTCAGATGGAAGCTTCAGTGTGATCTGTTCGGCGGTAAGCTTTCCGGTATAGCCTGAAGCGCCAAACAGCACAATGTCGTACTCTCGGCTAGACGACATGGTTTATTCTGACAGATGGCTTGAAAATACAGTAAGAGAGTAGTGTAAAGTTGCGAAAAGCACTGATGAAGGGTGATGGTAATAATGAGGGCAATCCAAAGTGAGGTCTGATATTATGACTTTTTGACCTGTTTTTTTAACACAACACACACCCCTTATTAACATGTGTTTTGAAATTTGTATGGCCGTGTCCTCACAGCTTCCTCGGCGCGGATGTATTGCTGGAAAGCGTTTAGCGTACACAGGTACCTAATGCTCAATGACCGTATCTCGTCCGCCGTATCATACACCACGTGACCGCAGCATCGCTTAACGGTTAGAGCGCGCACACATTTTGAGAGACTCAATTTAGAGAACGTCCAGCAACGACAAATCTCCCATAACACTTCGTTCCTCACAACACACCACGGCAAAATGACGAAGCGTACAAAGAAGGTTGGCGTTACCGGTAAATATGGTACCAGGTATGCAGATTCCCTTGGACAGGCCGCACTCCTTGTGTGAGCGTGCTGCGAATTTCAATTTGCGCCCCTCTCCATCTCCAGCATCAAATCGCACAATCGAAAGATGGCGAGCGCAGGATAAGTAGGTGCAGTGGGCTATGAAAGCAGGGTACTGATTGTTTCTCTTCCCGCAGATACGGTGCCTCCCTCCGTAAGCAAGTCAAGAAGATGGAAATCACCCAGCACGCCAAGTACGTCTGCACGTTCTGCGGAAAGACCACTGTCAAGAGACACTCCGTCGGAATTTGGAACTGCAAGTCATGCCACAAGACTGTTGCTGGAGGAGCTTACACCGTCGCGTACGTCCACCGAAGCCCTCTCTACATCTGCTTCTATTTCGTGGATTATTACTCCCAAGCAGAAATTATCCTCCATCTCAAGCTCACCACTAATATACCAATGATAGAACACCTGCTGCTGCCGCCATGCGATCAACACTTAGACGATTGAGGGAAATTGCTGAGGTTTAGATGAAGCTGTTGGGTTATTTGTGATTACGTTTGGCTGGAGCATGGGATCGGTCTTCACGGGTTCGGTCTTCACGGGTTCGGTCTTCGACATCGCTTTCGATGATGACTGAAAAAAAAATAAAGCACTTCAAACAAACGCCTTGTCCATACCTGCCTACGAGCGCCTCGTTGCTCTTCCCTGGGAAGAACTCGTAATACATGTGATGTTGTGCGTGAGTGACGATACGTTGGGAGAAACTGATTTCAACTTCTAGGCAGTAGCGCTGTGCGTCGGAAGGCACAAAGTCTACAAGTCAAGGCTTCTTTCGGCGGTCAAGTACATCAAGGTCCTTATAATGTGAGATCTGGCAGTTCATCGAATCCAATGGAGTCTTCTCCCAATGAAGGCGGTTTCACGCGAGGGAAGTGTGCCTAGATAATTAAAAGACGAATTCCAACGAGAAAGCAAAAGCCTTGAGATCCTGTCGAGTTTTGAAGAGGGTAGATTTGTGGTTTTCCAGCCTTGCATCGACTCGATTTCAGGGCAAAAGTTCAGAGAGTGATGAGTTACACCAAATCCCGTCCGCTTATTCCAAGCGACGTCTTTGATGACCAGTAATGGGCGTTTGAAGTTGGCCAATTCTTGAAAAATGTGGCGCATGTTTGCCTTCGCGTTGCCTTCTTATCATTAATTAAAGAACTGGTCAGTCTTCTCTGACTATTAACTTTGGACCTGCTCTTCTGACTCATTCTTCTATTGCCGCAGTCGCTTCTTGCATTATTCCCTTTCTCTTGGGAGTCACCACCCAGAAGCGCCATTCTAACCTATTTCAAATGACTGTTGTTACAGTGTCCGTGTCTCACCATTCACAGGTACCAAAAGGAGAATAATCCGTCGACATACATCAAAAGTGCACTGTATCATCAGCAGAAGCAGCATAATAATAATCTGACAATCGTAGAACCACTCCTTCCAGGAACGTGGCTTGGAGGGGAGAGGCTAACGCGGCAGATAGCTTGCGACGAACTACGCTTTGCAGCACAGCGTTGGTCATCACAATCAGCCCGAGGCTACACCCTGCCAGGGCTTACTGTATGCCCAAACGCAATAATCATCTTCTATTTATTGCCAGGGCAAAAATCCACTTTTACGCCAACAAATGCATTGAAAAGTCCGAGTAGCTGCTTTGTGGTTACAGTGCTCCTCTGACCGCCTTGTCGCTGGACCCGCACTAGCGCAAGTCTGGCCTAGCGAGCGCTATCCCCAAATCTCGCAGCCATCCAGTGGCTCTTCCTTCTTCATACCCGTTGTACCTCCTCTAACTCACCCATTTCTCGAATTCTCGAATCCTCGAATTCCACCACTCCACCACACAACCAAAAACCTTTTTCATGACTTCCTCCCTCCCAAAATACGAACACTATGGCAAATACTTACGACAACAAGGCTGACCAATGCATCGTGTGTTTGGACGAACTGGACGCCGTCCCTGCAATTCACGATGATCATCTTGAAGTGGCGGTTGCGAACACAGACGTGCCGACAACACTTCCTGGAAAGAACGAAAATGAGCAATCTATTGCTCAGATTAGACCCTGCGGTCATGTTCTTCATGACATATGTTTGAGAGAATGGTCTCAAAAGGCAAATAGTTGTCCTATTTGTCGTCAAACATTTAATCTAGTAGAAGTTCTAAATAAAGTCGGTGGTAAGTCCAAAAACCCCCACCAAAGTCGCGCATCTTCACCCATGCCTCTTCTGCGATTGCCTCTTTTTGGAGATGCTGTTGGCCGGAACACTTGTGTTTCAGTGCCTCGTGCGCCACTCCGCAAACTAACTGCATCATTGGGGGCCGACTGTAGTACTTGAATACATCAGAGTTACTAACTATTGTTTAGGTACAGTGCTATCGGAATATCTTGTCGAAGATAAGAAACAAGTTGCAGAATTTGACCCGAATCAATGGATCGAGGATGAGTTTGAAGAGGAAGAAAGTGATCCTTGCCCAATATGCGGAAAGTCTGACGATGAGGATGTACTTCTCCTTTGCGACGAATGCAATGCTCCCTACCATACACACTGTATTGGTCTAGATGGAATTCCTCGGGGTAATTGGTTCTGTATGGAATGTGCCGACAATGGTGCCTATCTTGCATACAGATCTAGTGAACAAAGCGAACAGTCACAAGCCTCCCCCTCAGGCAGGAGGGCATTTCGGTCCATTTCGAGACGTCACCAGCCTAGGACTCTCGCATCTGTCCGCCAGAGCCGCCAGAGGATGAGAAATGATCCCTGGACCGGTGCGTGGAATCAGTTTAGTGGCAGAGTATTGGACATGGTGGGATTGGACCTCGACTTCTATGATGACGACCAGCCTGCCCCATTCAGACGGCACCAGCGACGAACAGCAGACGAACGGCGAGAATTTCAGCAGTGGCAACAACGTTTAGCTATTGCCGGCCGTCAGGGAGCTCGGAACGTATTTCGTGCTGCAGCACCGCCAAGAATACGAGATCAGCTACCTCAGACACCAGTAGAAACCGTTGAAGAAAAGCAAGCTTGGGGGGCGTTGGAGAAAGCAAAAGAGATGGATGCCGCTAGCCCCAGACCTCGAAAGCGAAAGTCTAGATCTGCAACTTCCTCTCCAGCCGAGCGCGAAACCCCAAAAGAACCAGAACGCAAACTCAAGCGACCACGTACTCGTCCAGTTCTAGACAGGCCGGGATCATATTCTGCGTCTGCCTTTCCTGCATCATCAAGCCGGCCTCCTCCAGGCACGAGCAGTATTGCTGATTCCACTCGACATCAGCCTGATACCGAAGGCGCGCCGTCCTTCCTCTCGTCGCTCTTAAAAGAAGTAGAAATGGCTCCAACATCAGATGACGATACATCGAGATCCGCCTTCTCCAATACAACCACCATTCCCAACAGGGCGAACAGCCCTTTCGCTGAATACTCATCACCAGCAACTTCACCCTCGCCATCATCCTCATCTTACCCCACACCTCGTGCGATGTCTATGACTCCTCCTCCGCATATTTTAAAACGACCAGGATCACCTCTACCGCTCACTTCGCGCGTAGAGCCAAACTACCAACCAGCAGATTACTCTCCAAACCGTTCGCCTCCAGATAACGACCCAGCTGAACAGAATGGACATCTTGGTTCGCCTGTTGAGTTACGACAACCACGGCCTAGGAGGCAGAAACTTGTGGCGTTACCTCGTTCACAAGAAACCTCGCCTGTCCGTGCACCCATGTCAATCGAAGCTAAAGAAGGTATCAGCAAGATTGTTAAATCAGCCCTCGCTCCTCATTGGAAGTCTTGTGAAATAACTAAAGAACAATATGCAAACATCAACCGCGATGTATCTAGAAAGCTGTACGAAATTGCGGATCCCAACTCGACGGACAAATCAGAGTGGGAGAAGATTGCAACCAGTGAAGTGACGAAGGCAGTTGAAGGATTGACCGCTTGAAGATAACGAAAGGAGAGAATTATGACGGCGTATTTAGGCATGGGTGGAATGGGATTATTCAGGCGCAATCCTTCTTCGAGATACCCGGCATAATCATTGTGATGTCACACGGTGTTTTGGAGAGATCTTTTATGTATTTAGAGATAAGACTCAGACACAAAGGTGGCTTTATTGGACCAATTTGGGAGTATACGTGCAGGGTTCACTATCGGAGGAGAGCCCTCTGCAGGAGTTAAAGTAGCTTTCGTACTGTGAACGTTAGGGAATGAATAAATGTACCAAATCTTACAGTACGTTATGAATGTCACGTGACCACAGCTGGCTTTAATGGATGGAGCTTGTGGCTTCCTGCAGAAAAATAGAGGAAATCGTATGTTGCCACTTGCGACAAGAGGTTGCTTGCACTCACGAGATATGGCATCAGAGCATCACTGCCACTACTGGTATATTACTACTCTAATACGGCGATCTTCTCCGTAGATGCTCACTTGATTTTCTTCAACCATCAGCGCAAAGCAGTTCAAGGATAATGATAATAGCATGGTATGTTTACAGTCACAATCTAAGAGTACCTGTAGGGAGATGAAGGTTGCTCTTAGCGAAAATTGTCTGTGATTCACTCTAGGCACCAGTAATGATCAGGACGTTCTGGGATGAAAACAGGTCTTGATGATAAGGAGATCGGTGCCATGGATTGAAGAAAGAAAGGAAGAGCGTTTCGCGTGCTGCAGATTTTCTTTTTGAGGTTGTGAATTCGCGCTAAACCTTAGCTTGATGACTAAGCCAGCCCAAAACTTTTGGACGGAGCTCGTGGAGGCATCGCGATTGCAAGGGGATTGTTGGCATTTCGAGGGAATCCTGACAACGATAAAGATATGACAGCTAGTAGTAGAGGTAGCAGGGCTGTGGCCTCGCTGATACGTATGTGCTCAAGGCATTGGATTGACTAAACTAGACAGCGGGATGTTGAAGCTGACCTCGATCGATGCAACAGGATCATCACGACACCCACGAGTCTGCTCAGACTGTATCTCGAAATCTGCTCACTCGCGAAGATCATATTCTGCGGCAGCCGAAGTGCTAAATACTAACGATGCAACCGTTCCTCCTCCATCTGTGCTCAAGCACATCCCTCCTGTCACCTCTGCCACATCCGAATATACAACGCAAGCAGGCATCATTCTCTCACGACCACCAATCTTAACACGGCCTCAGACCAAATTCGAAGAGGCTTTCTTTTTCTACCAGAAACGCCTCAATGAACGACTTGCTTTGCCCTTTACACGTTACTTCTACTTCAAGAAGGACACACCCGCCGATATTGACTGGAAACTAAAGGCCAAAGACCGGGGTGGTGTCGCTGCGAAGGATATCGGTGACTACAGAGCGTATGGTGAGGAGGGGTGGAATGATGAGATATTGATTGGTGACACGAGGAGTAGCGTAAAGGAGTTGCGGGATGCATTGGTCAAGGATGCTGAGATGAGAACTATTGAAGGTCTGAAGCCTAGTGAGGTTGTGGAGGGTATGAAGGTGGAGAAGCCTCTAGAGCGTCTTACTGAAGCAGACATTAAGAAGGATTTTAAAAGGCTTGATAGAAGGTTAGCGCGTACGCTGTATTTGACTGTTAAGAAGGAGGATGGGCTCTGGAGGTTTCCCGAGGGACCGTTAATTGGGAAGGAGAACTTACATCAGGTTTGTTTTATTTCATTTAATTTTGCCTTTTCCTTTTGCTAATAGGGTCGAAAAGGCTGCGGAACGTATTCTTGTTCAATCCGGCGGTCTTAACATGAACACATGGGTCGTAGGCCACGCGCCAATCGCCCATTACATTGGCAAACCGCGCCTCGCACAAGACTCCTCAATCCAAAGACCGGGTGAAAAAACTTTCTTCATGAAGGGCAGAATGATGGCTGGACAGGCGAATCTAAAAGGGAATCTGTTTGGGCTGACTGATTACAAGTGGTTGACGAAGCAGGAATTGGCCAAGGTTATGAAGCCATCTTATTTCAGCTGGGTTAAGAATTCATTACAGGATCTGTAGGAGAGTGTAATTCTTGTATTATTTGGAAAGGGGTGTGTAAAATAGGTTGGCATGCTTGCATGGCAAGGAGTCAGTGTATCATACCTACCTTTTGTAGATTTATATTATGGGACGACGATTCAGCCCTTGGACGTTCGTCACCTTTGAAAAATAAGTCTGTATCACCAGTTACACCTTGATGTCTCACACATCTTCACATCGAGCACAACCTCTCATATCATAAGTGTTTCATTCTGTAAGCACTGAAAGTGACAACAAAAACCCTCGTCTTTTCATCTTCCCCCTCTTTCTTACCGTTTCAAGGGACGAACTGAAGAAACTGAAAAAAGATATCTGGAGAGTCTAAAAAGGCCAGGCTCATCAAGATACCTACATAAAATGGCCTCGGGTTAGGCAGGACCCCGGTTCTCTTTCCTTATCTATAGCTTTAGATTTACTAGATTATAAAAATCCTCTCGTCACTTTTACTTAAACCATTATTAGGCTCGTACTGCACTATATTTTAATAATTTTACTAATATATCATCTATATCTCACGGAGCCTTACCTATAATTAGCTTATGCTATACCTTACTAAAATCATATAAAGTCT
>JAJONI010001447.1:0-12139 GCA_022190145.1 Pezicula rhizophila | reverse complement strand
TTAAATATATTTGTGGGGTAGGAGATACACTTGATTTAAGAATCTTACTTAGTTTAAGAAACTAACGTGATTATAATCTGATTCATACGGGACTTTTTGTTTCCGTTATGGACACCAATATATAGGGCTGTTCTAAATAGTCCAAGATAGATATGTATTTTGGCCGAGTTGCGCTAGCTCACCTGAATTTCGAGTTATTCATTCAAAAGTACTTGGATAACTCAAAGTTAACGGATTACCTCAACCACTTGCATAAAGGAGCTACTGTGCAGATTGAAGAAGTGGTGGAGATGATTTTGAATTACATAAACGACCTAAAAATTATAGGGAGATGTAGTTATGTTACAATTTGGCCATTACCGTTTGAGCAAAGCTCACTTAAGTCCCCTCCTTCCTCACCCCCAAAATCTCATCAAAGATCATATCAAAGATGCACACTCTTACGCCTATCCGCAAAATTCACCCAAGCCTCGTCAAACCCAGCACTCCTAACCCAATGATTGCCCGAATCCTCCACCGAATCAACAACCATATTCCCAATCTTCTCAAACATGAACCCCTTAACACGATCAACCTTTTCATCCCCAAACCCATGACTTACAATCTCTGCATTCCTAACCGCCCTCGCTAATTTGATAGCATGCCCATCATCCTCCAAAGCAAATAATCGCTTGAAAATCCCTAGCCATTCTCTGCCGCCGGCTTCAATGTCTTTGGGTACGTACATGGCAATTTCTTCCAGTAGGGGTTCTGGGGAACGACGCGAGGCATACATGGCTAGATCAAGCCAGACTTTGAAGTTTAAGAGGCGGACTTTTGAGGCGGTGCTGAGCCAGGGTTGGGCATTAAATGTTGGGAAGAAGATAGTTGCGTTAGCGCAGTGCATGTAGTAAAAGTCGAATTTGACTTGTTTTGGTGGATGTTGAGCTCCTGCTGTGAAGTAAATTGCTGCATTAATCATCTCAGCTGTCTTTTCTTCGAGATTATTTTCTGAGGCGCTCCATTGCGAGCAAATATTGATCATTTCTTGAGGTGCTCGCACTAAGATGCCGTCATAGATCTTATTAGAGTCGTTCCAGTGTGCTGCTGTGGATAATTTTTTGTCTGCCCGGATTTCGTCCAGTAGTTCCGGGAGCGTCTTTTTGCTTGTGCTGTTTGCTGCAGCGGATTTTTCTGCGGGCATCAATAAATCGCCGATCGCAGGTACGTGTACTGCAACTTGTGCTAGAGCTTCAGCTACGATTGCAGGCTGTTTGAATTCAATGCCAAAGCCTAGATGGATGAGTGGATGCAGAAACCCTGCATACAATTGCATGAGCATACCCTCCGCTCTCTCATCACCAGCAAACATGTACTCATTTACCACATTCTCCCAACCTTTCTTGTCAATCTCCTGTTCGAAGAAACGGAGGAACTCATGATAATATTTCCCATTTCCTACATACTTCTTGAAGTTAGCGGGGTCAGACATATCCTTGACGATGTTCCCGTCGAGTTTTGGTAGCGGTCGTTGATATGAGGCATTAAGTTCATACTGCTTCTCGAGAACATCGGCTGGAGCACCGAGGCCGTATAAGCTGAGCAGCTGGTGTGTAATGTGGTTGTGATACCCGTAAGCGTTGTAGAAGGTGTGATGGTGCTATTGAGATATTAGTCAACTGCGAACAGAATACAAGAGGTGCAGTTAGTATTTATCATTGTAGAAATTAAGTGCTTTAATTGATAGTATATGCAGCTGGAACGTGAAATGCTTCTGAATGAAAGGTTGCCATCTTACATCATGATTCTTCTGTAGTAGTTCCGAGGCCTTTGCAGCAGATTCTACAGTTGGAGACTGAGCTTTGACAAGCCCAGTATCCTCTGGTGTCAAATGAACTTTAGTTGCAGTAGCCATATTGTCGTTGATGTTACGTTTTGAGGCTTTGCGCCACTGTTGAAATGTTGAAGTTGAGATTGGAATTGAAGTTGAAGTTGTTTGTGTCCGTCTTTGAAGAAGAAACGGCTTTATCAATGGATTCGGTGTCCTTATACACCTGGTACTTCGGTATAGAAGCATTTGAAGCTGATGTAATGATATATGCATTCATTCACTAACAGCATGTGCTCTTTGCATTGTCGATGACGTAACAATCGTAAATCGAATGCCGTTTTTTTTACAAAGCAAAGTTGTACGGAGCGTAGGAAAGGTGCAGTTTCCTAGGATTCATCTACGTTGCTTCTATTATTCAAGTAATGATTGGTTTTGATTTTCATCCAGCAGATTTGAAAACTGACTAATGTGGTTGGGTGTGATGTTGTTCTTCTCTCTCTCGGCCTTCGGTGTAAGGTGGGAAGCCCGAAAACACTCCCATTTCTGTTAGTAGCCCCTCGTCTTAGTTAGGTAATCGTGATTGTTTAAAAAGTGTCTAGAACGCTCGCAGGACTAATAACTGTTTTAACTGTATTTTCTTGCTTTCACGGCATAAGTCAACCAGACATGCATTATCACGTCGCTAATCTTCACGTGCTGCCGCTGCTGCTACGTGATACGAGCCCTTGGCTAATTGATCGGAATATCATTGACCCAGGCCGTAGACAATGTTAGTGCCTCGTCCGATCCTTCGACCTTCATTTCCACCTCATCAATAGTTTCAACAAGTCATCTCTTATATTTGCCTTGATGCTTTCACATCGCCCCTCATACCTACCATTGTGTTTTTTATCGATTGTCTTCTAAACTCTACACACTTCAGGACTCATGGACACCTTTTTCAGAGAGCAAGTAAAACAAAAATAATGTCGTGTTTTGCTCAAAAGCTAATTTTATACATAGTTTGCTTCACGAGAAAGTGACCCGTAAGATCTCTGTGAAGGCGCCTAAGCAGGATGGCGAATTCTTTGTTGCTGTGCTTCCTCCTGACAAGCATCCAAGCAGTTGCGAGTCAAAGGATTTCTTTTGGATGAAAGCAAGTGGAGTAAGTTGATGGATTTTCTGCTCGTCGTTGTTGTCGTTGTCCTGGAGAAGTAGGGTCGTAGCGTAGTCAGCGTCACGTTATTGATGTCGAGTGGCTGATCCTCATCGCCTAACTGAACCCAATTAGCGGATATAGTCCTTATTAATGAGGAGGGAGGCCAGGCGATTGAAATGCTTTTTGGCAATTATCTTCTAGTAATTTCGGACTCGCATTAGAGCCACCTATTCGCATCTTTGTAGTGTGCGGTTTTTTTTGGACACATCAAAAATTGGCATGTTGCCGGTGAACCACAGAATTTGATGTTTGCTTTCTTGTGCATTGTTGGATTATTACTAATGCTTATTAGAAACATACTGTTAGGCAATTAAGAGAGATCTACCAGAAGAAAAAGAACCTTCAGATCGAATTTTCTGATGGTGACAAAACAATAGGCGACAGTAGTCGAATCTCGAGTCTCAATCACTTTGGAGACGAGGTGATAGTAGTCTGGGCTCAGGAGTCTGTTTCAGCCGTAATATCTGTTTCGGCAGATGAGATTACGTCGCCATTGCCCACTTCGAAAACCCATACTTCAGAGCTGCTTGCCGATGCTGGACTTGAAGGCAGTGTATCTCCGGCAAAGAGAAGGACTGAGTCCCCTTCAGCCTCTGCATCGAGGAAGAAACAAAGAGATGCTTCCCCTAGGGAGGATATTAGGCTGTTCTTCAAGCCTAAATCGGATCAGGCAAAGACTGAATCCAAGTCAGAGTCTCTGGCACAAAGCCGGCCAGCTGAGAATGCTTCGCATTTGCACGACAACGCAATCGATAACGCAGCATCTGCTCCAGCTCTTTCCCCCTCAATATCAGAAAGTGAAGCAGCACCTCAATCCTCGCATCTCTCGATCTCCGCGTCTCCACACAATGGAATCTCCCAGAACTCCTCACCCCGAACTCCAGAGGATGCCATCTTCAAGCGGAGGGAACAGACAGCACCTCTTCCAGACGCTACTCTGAAACAAGAACCACAATCTCTCAACAGATCCAAGTCCATCTCTGATCTTTCAGGGGTTGACAATTCTATCAATACGACAATACGTTTACACAGCCAACTGCAAAGACCTGAGTAGTAAGCTATTATACAACCAAGCCCATCTCTTCCAGCGCTAACACATTCATAGACCTCAAAAGGTATTTAAGAATTGGCATATAAGATAGACACAAGCAAAAGCTGTGCCGGGTTGCTGAGTTGGGTGTGGTGTGGGATATGGAACCAATTAGCTAAGGTTAGTTGCTAGAAGCCCGTTGGGCAAGAAGGGAGCTAATTATATCCCAGCTTCCGTTGCGAATCTGCAGAATGTAGACGCGGCGTATTCCGAAATCGAGCCTCTCGTTCGGGAAGGGTCAGGGACACAAGTTTTGCATGTGTCGACCGAACAGTATCTGTAACGACAAGTTTTACGGGCTTTCTTCCAGGCCCACTCGATCACAAGAATCATCTTGAGTCTTGTCGACGCAGTGCCATCTCGCCGGAATAGGATAAGCACAGAGCAAAACTCGGCTATACAAGTCAAATATTCGAAGAAGTATAAATCACTCCTTGACTACTTCTTGACTACTTGTCGAGACAGAACAAGAACGGAGGTTATTTGTTTTTACTCGTATGTGTTCTATGATGTGCATGATGTTCTTTTATTTTTTGCTGGTCGACAAACGGGAGACACGTGATAAATCTTCCAATGGACCCGAAGGGACCCTCCTTACTCGTTTGTACCGTTGTCGCCGGAGATAAAACTTGGTGGGGATTTTCACGGCAATGCACCAACGTGGGTCTTTTTTTTTTTCAAGGGCAGCAGTACTGTAGCAGCAGGGCTCCATGACGTGCCGATAACCGTTCTAAGCAACCAGACCAATGTAAGGCCAAAAGATTCAAATCAGGATGGGTCCGACTATCGGAGCTCGTAATAATCCAGGTTCATTCCATCTCTGGTCCAAGCGGACTCGAATAAAAAATATCAACAAAAATTATCACGTCAAAGACCCATGAGATTCTAGGTTGTTTAACCATCTACAAGTACCTACTGTATAGCTTTCCCAGCTGCGACTTGCTTAGTTAGAACTAGTTAAATTGTGGGGGATGGAGCGACCATCATCCTCGGGCTCAGAGCAAGACGAGCAGCCACGTTCAACACACAATGGCCTTGATCTCGAGAAACAAGACACCCAGGAGGACCTACCAGAGAGAGCCCACTCAATTAATGGAGGAGTTCGGGCTCGCGTTACAAGAACCCAGAGTCTAACTCGAAGAGCTACAAATAGAGGGCGCTTTACCCATCCTTTGGCTCATGTAAAGACTACCGAGGAATCGATTGTGGATTTCGACGGACCTGATGATCCATACCGCCCGGTCAATTGGCCATTTAGGAAGAAGGTTATTACAACTGTACTCTATGGCTTGACGACAATGGGAGCTACGTGGGCTAGTTCTGTATTTGCTCCTGCTACTGACCAGGTCGCCCAAGAATATGGCGTTGGAAAGGAAGTATGTATTTAGCATGCTTCAATTGCTGTGTATCAGACTAAGTATGACTAGGTGGCCTTGTTAGGCACTAGTTTTTTGATGGCTGGGTTTGGAATTGGGCCACTTATATGGGCTCCCCTTTCAGAGTTGTGAGTATAGCGAGTTTTCTTTAGGCTGTGCTCATCCGAAGGTGGCATTACTTTAGGTCCGCTTCCTGAAGTCGTATACTGATATTAAAAACAGGTATGGACGAAAGCCTGGTAAGCAAAATTGAAGTAGCATTCCTCTTGAGTGTTCACTGCTTTTACTCCTGAATAATACTTCAATCGCCCTGAAAACCCTCATATCAAGCAATTTCTGATTCGAAAAGTAGCGGTTCTAGCGCCATATTTTATAGCTGCCTGCTTTTCATTTGGAACAGCAACGGCCAAGGATTTGCAGACCATCCTTATTACTAGGTTCTTCACTGGACTATTCGGAGCTGCTCCGGTAACCAATACTGGTGGGGTACTAGGAGATATCTGGTCACCACAACATCGAGGAACTGCTATTGTTGGATATGCATTTTCAGTTGTTGGCGGACCTACTCTTGGGCCTATCGCGGGAGGTGCTATCGTGTCAAGCTATTTACGCTGGAGATGGACACAATATGTATGTTTTAAGTTGTGAAGACGAGACTTTGCTAATGGACCTCCAGATCACGGGAATTATGATGATGTTTATGCTCATTGTCGATCTGATTGTCCTCGATGAGACCTATGGACCTGCCTTACTTGTAGCTAAAGCGCGTCGGTTGCGCCATGAAACTGGGAACTGGGCGCTGCATGCTCGTCACGAGGAATGGGATGTTAGTCTTAAGGAGATAGCAAACAAGTTTTTGATGCGACCTTTCCGGCTGTTAGCTACGCCGATTTGCTTCCTAGTTGCTCTTTATGCATCCTTCGTTTACGGGATTCTGTATCTGTAAGCATACCTAGGTCATCCATATCATCCGAAATATTGACATATCTAGGTGTTTAGCAGCTATTCCAATTCAGTAAGTCTCAAGCTCTAGGAACGAATCTGCACCTTTAGGTTTAATTACTCAGTGACCCTGGGTTGCCTTTGAGTTACTGTATATATATATCGCAAGTAAACTAACCTTGAGTTTCTATGTATAGGTTTGGAGAAGAGAGAGGATGGGGACCAGTCACTTCTGAGCTTCCCTTTCTTGGCCTTCTATTTGGGACAATTCTTGGGGGTACAGCAAATATCTTGTTGGTCACCCAAATATCTCTTAGACTTCCCAAGCTCACTTAATGTTAGGAATAACTCTTTTTACGTCCGTGCCTTCAACAGAGTTGGCAAACCTGTCCCAGAAGCTCGTCTTCCACCGATGATGGTTGGATCTGTGTTCTTCGCGGCGGGACTTTTCCTTTTTGGTTGGGCGTCGCCGAAGCATGTCTTCTGGCTCGCACCTGTTATCGGTACCGTATTCATGGGCTTTGGGTTTTTTACCATCTTCCAAGCAGCTCTGAACTACCTTATCGACACCTTTCAGAAGTATGCTGCAAGTGCTGTCGCAGCGAACACTTTTTTGCGATCCTTATTTGCTTCTTGCTTCCCTCTATTTGTTACGCCAATGTTTCATAACTTGGGTATACCGTGGGCTTCTAGTCTACTTGGATTTATTGCTGTTGCCTTGATTCCGATTCCATACTTGTTCTACATTTATGGACCCAGTATTCGGAAGCGTGGCAAGTTCACTGCTGAGGTTATGCAGTAGAAGTTAGCATTGCATGCATTTTGGTGGGTATGAAGACTTCTCACTGAGAAAAGATCCAATACAAGGGGGTTGACGACCGCCACTGGCAATCTATCTAGACTAACCTATAGCAAAGGCCCTCAGGAGTTATACAACTAGTCAACATAGGGAAAATTGAATAGAGCTCGATTCAATTTCATGCTGCTCGTCTTGTATTTACATTGGAAGCGATATGGCGAGAGGAAGAAACTCGAGAATAAGACAGAGAAGCTGGATAGCGAGACACAATTCCTCGGATGCCTGCAATAGACAACCCTACCAATAGAACAATAAGTCCTTCATTTAATTTCCATCAAACCCAGAATGCATAAGAAATATGATGGCTTTGAAATATGAAAAATTCTACAGAGACCATTGAGTGATGATGAGGCTATCGCAACACCTTCAGCCTCGTCCTAAGCGAAAGAAAATATATCGCGGCGGGCTCCATCCACAATAACGCCTCACGCAATACCTTCAGTGTACAACCTCTTACGCAACCATGAACTCATCACCTACAATATTCAACCCGACTGGTATGGGCGGCGGAGGAAATGGTGAATACGCAGATGCGCAAACCATGGCCGCAGTCAAGAGCGTCAGTACTCTCCCAAGCTCAAGCTCATCCTATATCGGAATCCAGCACTCTCAGTTTGCCATCGCTGCCATTATATACGAAAGGCTGTTATGCTAATTTGGTATCGCAATATAGATGCAAATGCTTATGGAATCTTGCCCTGGAAAGACTGCCATGTCTGGCGTGATGGGATTCGCACTTGGCGGAGCCTTTGGACTCTTCATGGCATCTGTACGTGCTCAATCCTATGCCTCTCCCCATTATATCCTACCTTTCCCAATTCCAAAAACCCAATATCCAGACCTAAACATCCTTCTAATAAACTGCTCTAACAGATGCAATACGACACTCCCCTCTCCACGAACCCCACAGCCGCAACAATCCACACCCTCCCCTGGCGGCAACAACTAAAACAAGGCTTCAAAGACATGGGTTCCCGTTCTTTCTCCTCAGCCAAGAACTTCGGAAAAGTAGGAGCTATATTTGCTGGTACGGAATGTTGTATTGAAGGGTTCAGAGCTAAGAATGACTTGAAGAATGGCGTCATGGCTGGTTGTATAACGGGTGGTGTTTTGGCTGCTCCTGCTGGCCCTCAAGCTGCTGCTGTGGGGTGTGCTGGTTTTGCAGCTTTTAGTTTGGCTATTGATGCTTATATGAGAAGTCCTGGGGAGAAGGATTAGGTGCATAGAGAGGAGCAGTAGAGTGAATTGATTGACAGGGAAGAGGGACGTTTGTGAGTTAAGAAGGGGCGAGGTGTGATTAAGGAGTGTATAGTAATGGTGGTTTCGACAGTGTAACTGTGCAAAAAAGGACTTTGCATCAGCGATTGGCGTTGGGGATATGGTATGGATATACTATCTGTTTTTATTTTGGCAGAGGGCTTTGGTGTGCGAATAGAAGGCGTATCACTGTATCACTAAAATCTCAACTATAGATAATTTTCAACAATAGAGGGAGTAGGATCCAATTCCGGTAAGTTCTTTTCTCCAATCGTAGCGAACATCTTTCATGTATCCTTGTGAGCATTCGGGAGCCTGTCGGTCACTCGAAGGATAGGCTGACAAGCAGTTGAGCAGGTATTAGTCAACAAAAGCCTCTGTACATTATAAAGAAGAACTAATATTGTGTCAGTCATGACAATCTGTTAGTATAACACCTAAGTAACTTGAGTGTGCATGTCTCAAGAATAATATTACAGTCCGCCTCCGTTCTTCCCAGCAGTGGTCATGGCTGGTTAGGATCTTCAGTTACTCGAATTTTGATAATATCACAAATCTATATCATATCTACCAGTCTCGAGCGTTGCCAAAAGCATGCAATTCCAATTTTTCGGAGAAATAATCCCGCAAAATTCCCAAATCAAGTTCTACTCTCTCCATCTCCAGAGACAAAAGATGGAACTAAAACTGAGACGTCCAACAAAAAGGATCCGCACCTCTTTAATCACACAAGCGCATACAGAACCCAGCAAGCAGAGCAGAAGAAAGTTTTAACCGCTTTATCGGCCTCTTAATTAAATAAGTAGCGGCGGTAAGTTCGGATGGGGAAGAGAACATGGCGAACAAACTAACAGCCGAGTCTTATAATTAGAGGAGAAAACTATTGAAATTACTAAGTACAGTAGAGGCATGCAAGAGATTCTTGGAACCTGAACTATGAGGAACTAGGAATTGCGTTATGCAACAAAGAAAAATGGAGGACAGTTGTGTTATTTTGGGTTTGGAAGCATTGGAGAGATGCTTGGATCTTGGGAAGGGAGTAAGTGGTTACTCGATCTTGGAGGCTCACCTTTTAATTCAGTCACTAGATTTTTTCTATCAAATATCTACGTCATTCAATCTTTGGTTTTCCATATTTCCAACTCCTAAATATACGAGGTACGATACCTTCCCATCCTCAGTTAGGAAAGCATCCGCTACTTCCATAAACTCACCCACCATGCACAGAGAACAACACCAAAGTTCAAACTAAACATCGATTCAGGCCGCCCGCTTCGGGTTCAAAAGCAAGAAATCCTTCCATACTCAACCCAGCAGTCACCAACCAGTTTATTCCCGGTTCATTCCCGGTTAGATGCAGTAGTCTACTTCGTATGAGGATTGCGAATCCTACACCAACCCAAAATCATGTATCTACCGATTCTAAGTCAATCCTTAGGTTTTCGTTGCACATCTGCACTTCTAGCCTCCCTCGACCTCCACCCACAAGCCGCAGAAGTTGCACAAGCGAAATACAACTGCAGTATCTTGCCAGGTTTACCCCGATGCGACAACCTTAGCTAAATCTAATGTAGGACAAGTTGAATAAAAGTGGCATTTCATTAACCGTCAGCAGTAGCAAGATAAAGTTAAACCGGCTTAGAGCAAGGAAACGCCCCTTTGCTATTAGTTAGATTAGTTAGTAAGTGTTGTTTTCCCCTTTCATATAAACGTGTTGCTAAAGGTTGGTGGATCGTGTGTTTAAACTGGTAGAAAGTTGTTCTCGCTACCGCTTTTGGTGTTAGTATATTTGTCCTTTGATTACGCGAGAACTGGATACTCGACCTTGAAGTTTCTCTTTTTCTATGGCTTGAAGTCCGTTGCAATATGCTTCCCAACACTCCCGTGACTGAAATAACAAATCATGAATTCCTTAGCAGCCAACATCAATTCTCTCTTTCTAACTCAAAATAACTCCTTTCCCGAAGCGATGCTCACCTCACCATTTTTTTTTATCATTAGCTACACCTAATAAATACCACGACCGACTAATTGAGCAATTCAGAATCTTACTTGGAGAGAAGATACTGCTAGCAGATTTCATCTTCTTTAGCCCTACGAAGTAAACCCCGGGGTTTTGATGCAAATCGCAATCTTTAGTCCCCCTCAAAACCTGCACGACATATCTTAGCATCACTTGCCGATACCGGTACAACCTAGTCTAGTCCTACGACTGTAAAACACGACCAACAACCCAAACCAACCTCTCTCCACTTCCCGAACAGACAAACTTAATTTAATGCTTCCTGTTATTCTCGTCGGCGCTTCTATTAACTCTGTTGGAATTTTTGTTGCAAATCGCATGTTTAGCTTGGCGGAGAGCACGCCTTATTTTAAGGAGACTTGCGTAACTACTCTACTGGACAGCCCCTATATATAGTATCTCATTGACCTTGACTTGGTGTCTAGTGCACTAGTCATGCAAGTATCTTATTTAAGGACAATAATGAGTCTGAGTTACCGGACGAAAGACTTGGGATCGATTAGTACGGCTAATCTAACAACCAACTAGTCTAGCGGTACCTCCGGGTCGTATTGTTGCAAATCGCAATCTTTAGCTCAAAGGTCCTAGTGAACAGAAGTGGAGATATATGTGCCAAGCTCCTGATTGAGGTTTCGAACACCTGTATCATTGTAAAAACAGAACACACCTAACAGAACGGCCGCACTTCTACGATGCTGCTCTTAATAAAGACAGTACTCTTGCTGTACACCTATACACTGTTAACCTCATCCTAACTTCTATAACAAAGCTCCATGTATAGTACAGAAGTTCAGTACTCGGTACCCAAATCTACAAGTCAACAATACCACACCCAACCTCTTAAATGACCACCAAATGACTCAAAGTCAAAATCCTCACCTGAGTTTATTCACAGACACTGCAACCTCTCCAACCATCCAAACTCAGCTACTCAGCTACTCAGTTACTCAACTACTTAGCTCACATTCTTAGGTTGCTACTTGTAGACACCCCTCCAACATTGCGCACTCCAACCTCCCCTCCGTTATAACCTGCACAGCCATCTGACAACCACCACTACTATCCCCAAATAAACGAAAAAGAGCAAACTCAACCAAACCCCTGGGATTTTGCTGCATATCGCATACTCTAGCTTCCCTCATAACCTGCAGTTAGTTCCAGTTGGTTGCAGTTGGTTACACTGGTGTGTCTCACTAATTTCCGGATTTGGACACCGCAAGGAACCTAAGCTCCTCTGTAAACAATGCGGGAAACAAAGCGCTTGCTCGGTTAGACCCGAGACACGCGATGACGCGAGAGTTAATTTTGTTTTACCGACGTAGCTTCGCCTTATAAGGCTGCTCTTGGCAATTTAGTGGTTACGTAGGTAGGTAGGTATCATCTGGATTTGAGAGCTGGTTTTGTTCACGTTTTTCTATTGCATCACATAAAGGAGAGGATTTTCTGCTGTAGGGTGATAAAATTGCCAAGGTGTATAAGAAAAGTTATAGTACAATACTGTAGAAGGATAAGCAGGGTACTTAGACTCAAAGCTACATAATTCGCTGAGTAAATTAACGAACGTTAAACAAGGAAATTAAGGAA
>JAJONI010001446.1:0-12139 GCA_022190145.1 Pezicula rhizophila | reverse complement strand
GATTTAAATCTGGGCTTAAATCAGGCTCTGGTAAACTTAAAAGCTAATCGTCATAGCATATTCCCCCGTAGTCTAATTCAAGGAGAGCTGGTACGGAAGTACATCTGTTCATAGCGTTTTATAGTTGTCTTAGGACGCTGTTGCCTAATCAATTAGGCTCTTTCTCTACAGGGTAGTAAGCAAGACTATCTTCTTATACTTCTGTCGAGTAAGTCCATGGCAGATGGCAAAGTAAACTTATCTGTCATATGCTTCTATCGAGTAAGTCTATCGCAGATTGCAAAGTAAACTTGATTGTAGAAGGCTGGTGTAAAGGTAGATCTTAGGGTTAGGGTTACAAAGAAGGCTTAATTAAATATGTAGTCTTTGGTCCCGAGTAAGTTCTAACCGTCCTACGAAGTGCCCGCTTAGATATGGGTATAGATAACGTTCGACAAAAGGCGTGGTGTTTCTAAAAGCGGCATGGATAACGTGTTAAATTATTGGCTGTAAACTGGAAACCCAGGCCTGCGGAGTGACAGGTGCCAGAAGGCTTGGCGTAGCTAGTACTACGGATGAATTAAACGTTAACTATTACAAAGCAGGCGACGAATCACGTGAAATTTAACATTTATTCATCCTTAGTCCGAGTATAGAGTTACGCAGAATCTGTTGTAGATTTAGTTAAACACAAAATTATCGGGACGCGCGAAGACCCTATAATTTAGGTGCCCTATCTAGATTGCCGACCATATTAAATGTATATCTTAAATCATAATAATAATATAACATCTTTGTTTTATTCTTAATTGAATTAATACTTGTCTCCACCTCTGGATCTATTACCTAGCTTACCTTTATATTGAGAGAGGAAGCTTTCAGATGGATGTCACTGCTAATTAAGATCCAAAGTCTAATAGTTGGGTCCACCTTTACTCTATCGCAGTAGAAGGTGGTCCCGACTATTGGTAGCTGCCTTAATAGATTCACGAATTTAGCCCTGATTCATGAATTTAAGGGATTTCATGAACTCGTCGGCAGAGACCCCTTCCATTCCTGGTAGTAGGAACTCCTAGGAACTCTTAGGAACTCACTAAAAAGATAGGCTCATACGATCCGAAACACGCCACTAGAATGGTTCGAGTACAAGGAATTGTATGGAGTGAGCAAATTAACGCGCATCCCTATATTATCCCAGACTTTGACAGCATCCTCCGTACAGCGGGAATCCCCCTTAGAGTTACTCCATTGAGAAAAGAGTTGTTGATATTAGGTCCCCCTGCGGTAACTTTGTATGGTGAAAACTCTGCATGCTTTCACTGCCTACATCATGTTCAGTGTAAGACTATTTACCGCTTAACTGAAGGATGTGGTACCTAGACTGCAGATCTCAACTTTAATAACGCTCGGGACAATCTAAGTAAGTTCCCGTTCTGAAAACTCTCCTCCTCCCAAATAAAACGTAGTGCGTATATTTTAGGTATAACTGCGGGTAAGCATCCAGAGTGTCCGACCAGTAGGAAACCGCTAGTGGCGAGCAGAGCCAGGGCAGAAAACTTTCGCGAATCTTTTATGGGCACGGTACACATCATGGCTTGATACAGTACCTTAACCAACTCTTGCCCTGTGCAAGAAGGCTTAAGCCAGGTCTTCAAGCTACTTAGAAGCTGTGCTTCATATCAAAACTGGGGCTGTAGCGGGCGCTACGTTTTACTCCACCTCCCCACCACCCCCCCTATATAAAGGTTTATTTGGTGGGCTGGTGGGTCGAAGTTATAGTGGGGGTAGACTCTGAGAGGTTGAAGCCCTTGAGAAGCCCTTGCCTGCCTTATTGCACAGGCCAAAATCTGGCCTATTGTAAAAACTAGGGCGACGTACGTAGAAGGCTCAAGTGGCCTATCTACCTCCTAACATGTTATAGAAGTAGTAGTTTCTATTTGTTAATCCCCCCTGACAGCTGAGGAGAGTATCTAGGGGAGAGAGTAAGTACTAGGGCAGATCCGGCGCTCCCGGAGAATAAACATAGGAAACTGCTACGGAGAAGGCCGTTGTCCAGACCCGAAACTGGGGATTGACCTGCCGATTCAAAGAAGCTACCCAGGCAGTATAGAGTTACTCTCTAAGTCATCACTAACGCTCCTGCTTCGAACAATCTTTCGCGCACAGTGGGGAAAAAGTACTAGGTCTTTTACTAAATAGCCTCACGAACACCCAGTTAGAGAGAACCTCTATCATAGTGCTACAATCTTTTGTACTTTACACCAGAATAGCGAGAAAGTACTTTCCTGCAATGCTATCATAGTCTTGGACTCATAAGTCATGTTTAAAGGAATATTCATGAATCAAATTCCGCGCCGATGGTAGGACCTAGATGTAACGTTGCATACGAAAGATTTATTTACGATGCACATAAAAGCTTGTTCGAAGCTTAACTGTCCGAGTGCGTCAACAACGTACCTGGTTCTGAACTAGAACATCATTCCATACGGGATTTATCCATAACCAAACCATCCTGCAAGCATCGGAAGAATTACGCTATTGCCCCGCGCCTCTTCGGCGCCTCTCCCGCTTCCTCCCGCCTTAGAGAAAGCAATCCACTCATTGCTAGTAGCGATGAAAGGCCACTACTCAGGGAGGGTCGATTCCCTGCTACTGAAATGCGCTTACATAACCGAGAAAATGACTTACTTGATCCTGCGATGCTTTCGGGAAACAAAAATCTTCCTTATCGAGGATTCCAGGATGGTCGGATTCCAGAATAGTTACCGAGATTATCGATCTATTCGGACAACAAGCAATTCTCAGTCTGCAAGATTGCACCCAATCTTCCCGAGAGAAAGTAAGAGCATGCGGCGGGAAGTATGCCCTCGTTACTAGGTACCATATGTTTATTGTCGGGCAGTTATGGCGAGTTTTCAATTATGGCGAGTTTTCAAGTGAATGAAGATAGAAGCTATATAGGAGAGAAATCTTTGTATGAGCAATGTAAACTTGTTAAACCAAAGTTGCCAAAGTAGAAAGCATCATCATGGCGGACCATCTAAAGTTGTATGTTTTTGGAGACCAGATATACGACATCCAGCCACATCTGAGAACTTTGCTTCAAAAGAGAGACAACCCAATTCTTGAAGATTTTCTCGTGAAGTCATATGATGTTATTCGCACAGCCATATTCACGCTTCCGGCCCAGGTCAGGGAAGACCTTCCTCGATTCACTTGCCTTGACGACTTAGTTCTATGGACACAAAGCGGGAAGCGATGCATACCACTTGATATGGCAGTCACTTGTATATATCAGCTGGGGGTTTTCATCTGGTAAGTCCTAAGAAGCATTGCTTTACATGCTCTCCTTCTCTTTTCAAAAGCTAATGAATCCAAAAAAAAAGTCAAGCCGATGCAGATACTTGGCAGCTTGGCGTAGACAAGTCTTCCCGGGTGGTTGGTCTCTGCACCGGAGCCCTTGCCGCGGCAGTTGTTAGCTGTAGTCGAAGCTTGTGCGAACTCATTCCATTAGCGGTTGAGGCTGTAACCATTGCGTTCAGAACGGGCGTTCACGTAACCGAGGTTGCCAAGCGAGTTACACCCTCGGCTGCTGGACAGGAGGCGACGGCGGACCGGAGCAGCTGGTCTATCATCGTTGCCGGTTCCGCATCATCATCTCAGGCTGTGCACAAATTCTGTGAGCAGACAGTAAGTAGTCTTTCCTATTTTTCTCGGGTCTCCATTTTGGTTGGCCCTCGCCCTCATCGACCTGTCTGCTCTGGTCGCTAACTTTCGCGATGTTAAGTTACTGCCATTGACGAGCCGGCCATACATTGGTGCATACGCGCCCAACGGCATTACCGTGAGCGGCCCACCAGCAACCCTTGCGCAGCTCACGACCTCTGAGTTCTTCACCGATATCAGGTTTAAAGGTATCCCAGTGTACGCCCCTTATCACGCCCCTCATCTCTACTCAGCAAGTGATATCCGTGACATTGTGAGCGTTGTAGCCGTTGACAAGGCCAATGCCTGCTCTGAGCACCTCCCCCTTTTCTCTAGCACAGGATCTAAGCCGGAAAGTCGCACTTTCGCATCGCTGTTGGAGGCTGCTGTTGGGCAAATTCTTCTTGAGCCGATCCGATGGGGCAACATTCTTGAAGAACTTCAGACGTGGCTTCAAGATGCGGCACCAAAGTCGTTCAGTGTTGCTCCCATCGCTACGACTGCCGACCAGTTGATATACACATCGCTCAAGCAGACACCATTGGAGAAGTTGGTGTTTACCCCCCAAGCGCCAGCAGCCAAATCGGCTGCTGCTCACAATGGCTCATCTACCAGCCCTAAGCAGCCCAAGTTGGCCATCATCGCCATGTCAGGGCGATTTCCAGGCGGCCAGGATAATGAGGCCTTCTGGGATCTTTTATACAAAGGTCTGGATGTTGCCAAGCCGGTTCCAGCCCTCCATTGGGATGCCAAAACACACGTCGACCCTACTGGGAAGATCAAAAACACGAGCGCAACGCCATTTGGCTGCTGGCTCGACGATCCAGCAGCGTTCGATGCACGCTTCTTCAATATTTCACCACGCGAGGCACCGCAAATCGACCCGGCCCAGCGGCTTGCATTGATGACCGCTTACGAGGCAATCGAGCAAGCCGGTATTGTTCCAGATGCAACGCCCTCAACTAGACGTGATCGTGTTGGCGTCTTTTACGGTGTAACCAGCAACGACTGGATGGAGACGAACAGCGCCCAAGATATCGATACCTACTTCATCCCAGGTGGCAATCGGGCTTTTATTCCAGGACGCATCAACTATTGCTTCAAGTTCAGTGGTCCTAGTTACGCAGTTGATACAGCATGTTCCTCTAGTCTGGCTGGTATCCACATTGCATGCAATTCACTCTGGCGAGGGGATATCGATACAGCTATTGCTGGTGGAACAAATGTTCTAACTAACCCGGATATGACAGCTGGACTTGATCGAGGCCACTTCCTCTCGCGAACAGGCAATTGCAAAACGTTTGATGATGGAGCTGATGGTTATTGCCGAGGAGAAGGTGTTGGTACAATCATCATCAAGCGTCTGGACGATGCAATTGCTGACAAGGACCCCATTCTGGGAGTTATCCTTGGGGCCTATACTAATCACTCAGCAGAGTCAGAGTCAATTACTAGGCCTCACGTTGGAGCCCAGCAGGCCATCTTCCGCAAGATTCTAAATCAAGCTGCTGTAGATCCCTATTCCGTTAGCTATGTCGAGATGCATGGAACAGGTACCCAAGCTGGCGATGCTTCAGAGATGTCCAGTGTCCTGCACACCTTTGCACCACCACTTTCCCAAGTCAAGAAGGGCAGAACAAGTGAAGAGTCTCTCTATCTTGGATCAGCCAAATCCAACGTTGGCCATGGAGAGGCCTCCTCTGGCGTCGTGGCTCTCATCAAGGTGCTGCTCATGATGCAGAAGAACATGATACCCCCACATTGTGGAATTAAGACAAAGATCAATTCCAAGTTCCCAACCGATCTACAAGAGCGCAATGTCCATATCGCTCTGAAGCCTACCGCTTGGCAACGGAGCTCTGACCCTTCCAATCCCAGACGAGCCTTTGTGAATAATTTCAGCGCTGCAGGTGGAAATTCCGCTCTGTTGATTGAAGATGCACCACAGGAGCGTCTCACTGAGGGTGTCGACCCGCGAAGCATTCAAGTTGTAGCCGTCTCGGCCAAGACGGGTACCGCTCTACAGGGCAACCTCAGGTCCCTGCTAAAGTTCTTGAAGCAGAACCCGGATGTCAATGTTGGCCAGCTCTCGTACACCACGACAGCACGTCGAATGCATCATCAGCATCGGGTCATGCTTTCTGGGTCAAATTCCCAGGAGATCTCTACACAGATTGAGAAAGCTCTTCAAGACAGCACGGGAATGACGAGGCCCAAAAGCGCTCCCAAGGTCGTCTTCACTTTTACTGGCCAAGGCGCTCAATACCCGGGAATGGGGAAGCAGCTCTTCGAGAACTTCTCCTTCTTCAGCACCGAAATACGTCGACTTGATCAGATTGGGCAAGCTCTGGGCTTTCCGTCTGTCTTGCCTCTTATCCAATCCGAGGAACAAGATATCGGTCTCTTTGCACCTACTGTTGTCCAGTTAGGGAGCGTCTGCATGCAGATCGCACTTGCCAAGTTGTGGCAATCGTGGAATATCACACCCACCGCCGTCGTTGGGCACAGCCTCGGCGAGTACGCTGCACTTAACACTGCTGGAGTTCTCTCCGACACAGACACCCTCTACCTCGTTGGCACGAGAGCTACTTTGCTCCAGGAGAAATGCACGCGCGATACCCACGCAATGCTTGTCGTCAAAGGATCAGTGGATGAGATTGCAGCTGTTCTTAAAGACAGGGACTACGAAACTGCGTGCATCAACTCTCCCATTGAGACTGTTCTGGCCGGGTCAAACGAGGAGGTTTCCGTTTTGAAGGAATTGCTCACAGTTGCGGGCATGAAATCTACACTGCTCAAGGTTCCATATGCGTTCCATTCCTCTCAGCTGGACCCGATGCTCTCGGGATTCACAAAGTCCGCTGCTGGTGTGACGTTTTGCAAACCCACAATTCCAGTTCTGTGCCCATTTGATGGTAGCGTTGTTACTGACACTGGCAAATTTGGTCCCGAGTATCTTGCAAGCCATTCTCGCCATCCTGTCAACATGTTCAAGGCACTTGAGACAGCACGCAACGAGAAGATCATTACTGATCTATCCACGGTCATCGAGATTGGCCCACACCCAGCCATATCAGGTATGGTGAGAGCCGTCCTGGGTCCGCAAGTGGTATCAATTGCCTCATTACAACGCGGCAGGCCGACCTGGCTCGTTTTGGTGGCTGCATTGAGACTTCTGTACACTGCTGGAGCCGAGATCAATTGGGCAGAACTTCACCGTGACTTCACGGCTTCTCACAAGCTTGTTCAATTGCCGGCTTACGCCTGGGATGTGAAGCCTTACTGGATGCAGTATGTTAATGACTGGTCGCTACGCAAAGGGGACCCTCCTTTGACCATCACCGGTCCCGCAAGCCTTGAGAGCACAACCATCCACAGGGTGGTCGAGGAGACAGGCGACTCCCAAAAGACTCACATTGTCGTTGAGGCAGATATTGCACGCAAGGACCTTGCACCACTCGTCCAGGGACATGAGGTCAATGGCATTCCGCTGTGCACTCCATCGGTCTATGGAGACATGGCATTGACGCTTGGCACCTATCTTCTCAAAAAGTATCTTCCAAGTCAACACGATAACCTTGTTGACGTGTCAGATATGGTCATCTCGAAGGCACTAATCCTCAAGGAAGGGGCAACCCAGCAGCCCCTTCAAGCACATGCTGAAGCAGACTGGTCATCAAAATCCGTAGCCATCAAATTCATGTCTTTTGACGTAAGTTTTCCTCTCATCCCTTCCAAACGCTTGGTGAAGTAACCAAATTACAGAGCAAACAGAAGCTACAGGAGCATTCACGATGCGTTGTCCGCTTCAAGGACAACAGTCTTCAAGAAAAGCTCCAAAAGGATGCAGCACACGTGAAGCAAAAGATGCAGGCTCTCCGGGATGGCATCGCCACAGGAACTACATCCAGATATAATCGTGCCATGGTATACCGTGCGATCCGACCATTAGCTAGGTTCCACGATGACTATCGGGCTATAGACGAAATTGTCCTCAACAGCAACACGTTGGAGTGCTTGAGTTATCTCAGCTTCGGCAGTGTGAATATGGCCGGCAATTACCACACTCATCCAGCCATCATTGATTCCCTGACCCAATCTTGTGGTTTCACTATGAACTGTAATGATAATACTGACCTGGATGTCGAAGTCTTCATGAACCATGGATGGGGCTCATTTCAGATGTTTGGCCCTATGGACCCCAAGAAGAAGTACGTCACCTACAGCCAAATGACAGAAGGGGCAGATAAATTGTGGTATGGAGATGTTTCCATCTTTGATGGCGAGAAAGTCGTCGCGTTCTTCGGAGGAATTGCGGTGAGTACTTCTATTCTTTTGTCACAACTACCGAAAACTAAGATTTCTCTTCCACAGATCCAAGGCGTACCACGCCGAGTCCTGAGCGTCATTCTGTCCATCGAAGCTGGCCAGAAGTCACAGTCCCAGAAACAGCAACCTGCAATGAAGAAACAACTTGCCATTCAAGCCCCGGCCCCTCCAGTGGCTGCCAATCAGACTACTCAAATTTCCGCTCCAGTTACCGGTGACTCTCACGCATCTAAGCTCACAAAGGCATTGGAGATTATTGCTGAGGAGAGTGGTCTTGGAATGGAAGACTTGACTGATAGCACTGTATTTGGTGATGTTGGCATTGACTCTCTTCTGAGTTTGACCATCTCGGCTCGTTTCACAGAGGAGCTTGATATTGACCTCGATTTTAACGCACTCTTCAACGATTATCCTTCGGTTGCTGATCTCAGGGCCTTCCTGGGGGGATCTGCACCTGTTGTAGTCCCAAGCTCAGGCTCAAGCTCCGCAAGTATCACTGGGTCAGCCACCCCGACATCCAACGCAACTGGCTTCACCACGCCTGATGAGGAGAGCTTTGCTTCCAAGCTCGACTTCCAGCGCGCTCTCGAGATCATCACAGAAGAAAGTGGCGTTGCAACAGAGGACCTCACGGACGACACTAACTTCGCCGACTCCGGTATTGATTCCCTCCTGTCGCTCGTCATTGTCAGTCGCTTCCGAGATGAGCTGGAGCTTGATATTCAGCACGAGTCTCTTTTCCTTGAGTGTCCAACTGTAGCCGACCTCCGACGATTGCTTTGTGGAGAGGCGAATGCAAGCGAGCCGATCTCCTCTCTCACCCTCGAGCCCATCGACGTGCCCATGGAGAAGGCAATTGTATCACAACGTAGGGAGGCCGACAAAGCTGCCCTTGCAGCTCGCAAGGAAGCTGTTGATGAACTTGTTGCGAAGTATACAGCTGGTTGGTCCGCACCAGTCCCGTCGCCTTCAGCCACTGCACCAGGCGAGAATGATACGGTTGTTTTGGTGACAGGCGCATCGGGAAGTCTAGGAGGCCACTTGGTTTACCATCTCGCACAGCTTCCCAATGTGAAGCAGATCGTCTGCCTTAATCGAGAGAACAAGGCCGAGCCCTATACGCGCCAACAGAAGGCGATGAGAGAGAAGGGAATTCGATTCCCCGAAGCTCTCAAGCCCAAGCTGCTTGTGTTACAGACTGACAGCGCAAAGCCAATGTTTGGACTCACTAAGAGCGAATATGGAGGACTTACGGCTTCTGTCACCCACCTCATACACAATGCATGGCCCATGAGTGCGAAGCGTGCCTTGCCAGGTTTCGAGTCCCAATTCCAGGTCATGCGGAATTTGATCGATTTTGGTTGCGACGTCATCTCCCAGCGTCCAGCGTCCTTCAAGTTCAGCTTCCAGCAGGTTTCTTCCGTTGGTGTTGTAGGCTTGTACGGCATGGAAGATTGGAAGCAGCATAGGAAGACCTTGGTACCTGAGGACCGGGTCGGCATTGACGCAGTGCTGGCCAATGGTTACGGAGAGGCGAAATGGGGATGTGAGAGGATGATTGACGAGACCCTACACAAGCGTCCTGACATGTTCCGCCCTATGGTTGTCCGCCTTGGCCAGATCGCTGGTTCCAAGACGAGTGGTTATTGGAACCCAATGGAGCACTTCGGATTTCTGATCAAGTCGTCTCAGACTTTGAATGCCTTGCCCGATGTGGATGGGACTGTCTACTGGACTCCCGTCAATGACATCGCCGCTACCTTGTCCGACCTGGTTCTCGCTGACCACACCCCTTACCCCGTCTACCACATTGAGAACCCCGTCGGCCAGTCCTGGAAGGAGACGAACGCCATTTTGGCCGACGCATTGAAGATTCCGAACTTGATCCCCTTCGAGGAGTGGTGTGAGCGTGTGCGGAATGCACCGCAGCGAAACAACCCGGCTTCCACTCTCTTGGAGTTCTTGGATAGCAACTACCTTCGCATGTCATGCGGCGGACTTGTCCTCGATGTGGCGAAGACTCTTCAGCATTCAAAGACTCTTTCTGCCGTAGGACCGGTGAGTGAGGAGGTGGTGAGAAAGTACATTCATATCTGGAAGGAGATTGGCTTCTTGAACTGAGATGGACTTATGTAAACATATGTAGATGCACACAGATTAGACATTGAGGGGTACATTTCATTAAGTCATAGGATGGGATGGAATTTTTGATTTCTTTTTTTTTTCTCTCTTCTTCTCTCTATAGATTACATTAGAATTTTCCCAATTTCTTAGGTTTTTATATGAAATTCTTAGTTATTCATCTTCATGTGAGTGATACAAATTCAATACGGGGTTATCCTAAGTATGCAAGTTAGATTTTCTGTGGTCCGCATATGCGTATCGAAGAAGTCCGGAGTTATAGAAAACATGTCGATATGTATATGCCGACACGTAGCTCATGATCCATATGCAAGCTGTATCAATCGGTATAGCAACAGGGAATAAAATTGTCTGATGTTTATATGTTAGTCGAGTATTTTCTTTTCTTTCCTTTTGTTTCATATTGATATACTTATTTATATAGTCTAAGACAATAAACTATAATTGAGATTACTTTCTCCTTTTACTCTTAGTAATTTTATCACTAGGTTGTATTATTAATGGGGCTTTTTCTATATATATATTCTCATTGCTGGTTTGTGAGGGTCTAGCCCTATCTATATTTGACAACGGAAATAACATAATGTGGGTTCCTGGGTTGATATTGGAGTTCGACTTGGTTGTACCTAGTTGTATTAATAGTTGTAGCACTAATTGAATTGTATTAATGGTGTTTCGACACAATCCAAAAAGATTGGGTTTGAAAAGGGGGGTAGACACTTGAATAGAGAGAGGGAAAGAGTTGTAAATAGATCTTTAATTCAGTATATAATTAATACCTGATCTTAATGATGTCTGCACAATGGGAGATTGAATGTAGAAGTAAATCATTGTACATTGAAACCCAATTTTTTTACAGTATATAGATATTGGTCCCGCAATCGGAACGAGCTCCCCGGCATCAATCAACCTGAATTTGGATTTAGCTTCCCCTGAACGTGGCCCATCACGCTGAAATCACCCTCAGACCAAAGAGCCTTCATCTTAAAGAACTTGATCTTCCACATCCCATCCGTATCATCTTTGACAAGATCCAAGTAGTAAAAGCCGCCGGTTGAGAATCGTGTCGCGCCGGGCACTCTTCCTTGTCCCCCGCGGAAGTGGTGAGCGGTATAAATAGCCGATATAGCAGCCGTAGATTCACCGTCGGGGATGTTGATCCGCACGTTGGTGACATAATGGGTTGTGTCGAGCTTGCTAATGTTGAAATAGTAACATTCCGTGTGGATTGCCTCCAGGCCTTCAACTGTCTTTACGTTGAGTTCCCAGCGAACATCCTTAGTGAAGGCTGAATCAAAGAGTGTGATGTCATTCGTATCCATTCCGATCATGAAGCGATAGAGGGCATCGGCAACAGCATCGCGGCCAGTAAGGGGAGGAGATAGAGCGGCTGGAAGTGACATTGTAGAGGGGATAATAGATTCCATAATAGGTCCCATAGTGCTAGTCGTGTAGGAATTATGAAGTTCAGGTTGGTACTTTGATTCTTTGCTTCCATAAGACAAGCCTAAACTAGGCATTAAACAATTTATATACTATTCCCCCCACGAATGAAGGCTATTTTACAGTCTGGCAAAAGCAAAAAAATAACCTTCATTTGGGGGGAATAGGAGTATCTCAACCTTAAATTGGCCTATTCGGACATTATATAAAATCGGCTTGTATATTCGGGCTAGAAGGCTCGCCTTCAAAACTTAGATTGTCCCGGAGCCTTACGGGAGGGGACTAGGTCAGTTCCCCGAAAGAGGTCTTATACTGACGGATCCCGAAATCACTAATCGCTAACCATCGCAGTAGATCTTATGGCATAGAGAGAATTTGATTCTATTCTAAAATATCTAAAATCATTTGGAAGGGAGGGTATACAGAATATCTAGAAAACCTCTACTTTATATTTAACTTGTATTGTAGCATATAAAGGTATAGTTATATCTTATAACTATAAGTTTTACTCTTTAAATAAATACTTCTTATCTAGAGGTAT
>JAJONI010001445.1:0-12156 GCA_022190145.1 Pezicula rhizophila | reverse complement strand
TAGTATACTTAAATTATATATAATAATCTATAAGTTAGTAGTTATATAAAATTGTACATAACTAGAGAGATATTACTATAAGAGGTAAACTTAACTCACTTAAATTAGATAACTTACTTGCCATGACAAAAATTCTACGGAGTTATTAAGGAGATAAACGGCTGGCAACGAAAAGTGACGATGATAGGATGGGCCCTGAACTAAGGTATTATACTCACAGAGAAACAGAACAGCCACTGTTTTTTAGAGACTAAAATTCCGGGTGCCATGCCAATCTCTTTTAATGGGCAAAAGATTGATTCCTGCACTGAAATCATAATATTCGTTGCGCGGCATAGTACCTTCATATAGACAAAGATCCGTTAGACCCCGACTATACCGCGGCACCATGACGCAATAACCCCCTATCAACTCCGTGTATCTTTTCAAATGCTTTTGCACCCATGCAATGCACGTCCATTTCAAAAATTCCTCCGAACGCCACGTGTATATACAACCATTGCTGTATATGGGTATCGTCCCTCAGTCCATGCTCGGTGCCAAGGTAATGAGACTGAATCTCAGCTCTCCAGCTCCGTTTGCAGCTTCCCGCCTGAGGAACTCCCGGACTCCTAAGTCTAAGGCCTTCTCACTTAGTACATCCTCTCCCTCAGCCAGTAAACCTCTCTCAATAGGTCCCTTTCTCCTTCCATCCATCTCCCACAGTTTACCAGTTTCCTCGCTCTTTACGAAGCACACATAGTGTAAATCGATATCATCCGTTGCGTCAGGCGCATTAGATTGACCTTCTTGTGCAGCGCTCTGGTGTGCTGATTCGAGGGCTTGTGAATTGTAGAGAAGGTCGGCGCGTTCGATAGGCGCTAGAGGTATTGCCTCGTTTATGAGCTTCGACAGATCCGATCCTTCTTCTGTAGTTTGGTAAGTCCAAAATCACTCATATCCACAATGTTCATTCCATACCAACAAAGTTACGTGCACTTCCATTGCTCACAGCATGCAATAATCCAATAAGACCACACGCATTCCGAATCGTCTGTTTATACCAAATAACAGGCTCTCCTGCTCCCTTTCCTGCATAGATTTCGCGACTGGCATCTTCATCTGTGCGGTGCTTTTCGTAGGATTGTGAAACAGGGAAGACGAGGAGGAGAGCGTTGGCGGGGCGGGGTACAAATGCGAGGAGTTCGGGATCATCGATGCTGAAGACGTCGTGGAAGGAGAGGGCGGGGGAGAGGCCAAGCTTGTGGACCATTGAGCTCATCACTTCAGGGTTATTTTCTGGGATGGAAATCCGGTTAGATGGAAGGTCTCGTCGACTGGGGAGGGTATTGTACCTAGAGGCACAAATGCCTTGGATGTTTTGGGGACATCGGGGGAGACGTGAGGAGGTGCTTCGGTTTCTGCCATTTTGTGTGCTGTTCCTCTATTTGTTCCGGAGGTAGTGAGTGTGCGGGGGGGGATAGAATAGAGGAATAGAGGGCAAAGATGAAGTTGTGAGGAGCTGGTGTTGAAATTTCGATATTCTGTGTTTTGTTGGTTCTATCTTAGGCAGAGCTCGAAAGCGTCATCCCCACCATCCCCGCCGCCGCCATTCCTAGCCCTAACGAACGGGACCGTTAAATTATGCCGATTGGTGGTTGGTCGACTGCATCTATTCCGTGCGGAGGCCCGTCCGATCCTCACTCCTTCGTGCCTGCCTCTCCCCCTTTTTCTCCTTCGACGAGTATATCTTCATTTTTGAGAAAGCAGGTCTACTTCTACCCTTTGTATCTTGAGCCTATATCGAGCACACGAAAAAAGTATTGGAACACCAATGCCATGAACTGATAATCTAATGAGCGAGCGAGTCCTGGATGTTGCTTCAATGTGGGGGAGTTGAAGAGACGGGGAGTCCCCTCTGTGCTTCACAGCAACTTTATTCTCTCTTCTAGATCTATACACTTTCGCTCTTCGCTCTCTTCTTCAACAGGAAAACACACTCTCCTAGGTGTGAACCCACACACACACACACACACACACACACACCACAGACCACGCATTTTATCCTTTCTATCGCCAGTAAAGTAAGTGACAGTGACGTGTGATGCTCCTCCTTCTCAACAGCGGTGTTCGTACTTCTTCGGAGTCCTCGGATGTGTTGGTTGATTGCAAGGGTATTTATTGAATAAACGAAGGTATTCTGAAACCGCGCAAAAAGTCCGGTTGGGACACACATACACTAGAATACGGAACAGGCGATTTCACGGGGGCTTCTCGAAGGGTATATCCTGTCAACATTCGTCCCATCTTGTCTAGTGTGCTCGTGTGATACCAGGGGCTTCTGTCAATATCTGCAGATCCTAATTCTTAAACAGCCTAAGTCTAACTCCCCCTAATTGATCCTAACTGATCCAAACTGGTTCTAACTGGTTCTAACTGGCATTGTGTAACGAACGGGTGAAGCGAGGTTGAGCCTCTTCTTGCCAAGGGGTTTCTCGAGAACTCTATTCTATTATGTTCTCGCCAATTCATAACCCATAGATGAGACACAGCATTTTTTAAGGTTCAATCTTGAGACGAAAAGTTCTCTAAGGAAGAAAAGTATGCTTCTCTCTAAGACCCCGATTTTTGCGGATGGATTGGATCGCCGGGCCGAGTACATATATGTATATATATGTATCCATCCCAACACCCACGTTCGACTTTAGTAGTAGCACCAGCATATTTTATCCCAGCTTCAACCACTTTTCGTTTCTTAAAGCCCCATTCATTCTTTTATCGGAGTTGATCTCCAATTACGATCTTTAAAAAGTACAGTACAAAAAGAAAAATCAAAAATGGCTGCAACAAAGATTCTTTACTCCGTGTTGGCCCTCGCCGCCTTGGGTTCAGCCCAGAACTGCTCAATTCAATTCGAGGGACGCTTGCCCGCGGGAAGTGCTCCAACTGCGTTCGATGAGCCGACAAGTCTTTTTAACTCAAAAAATGTATTTGGCCAAAGTGAGTTTTCTTTTTCTTTTTTCTCTTTCTTTTTCGTGACCCCTTTCCATCATCGAGAAACCACCAGCTGATACATAATTAAATTCTAGACTTAACCTGGGGCCAAATCATCCAAATACCCAACGTGACAGCTTCTCTATTTGATTCTGCAAAGGGGGCAATCCCGTTCGAAATCACCATCACCAACCAGTCAATCTTCGCACCCTCAGCAACCAACATCCAAACCGGGTTCCGTCGCGCTGAGCTCCTCCCCTCCAGCAACAATGGCAGCGACCCCTCAACTATCGGTGTTAAGACTCTCCATTTCTCCCTCATGAAGGACAATGCTCGTCCCCTCAACACCTCCCACGAGTACCAACTTGTCTTCGTCGAGACGGCTGATTTCAGCACCAACCAATTTGCGCTCAAGACGGGCACCATCAGTGGACTAAACAACACTGATCCCGATACCCTTGTCCTGCAGAGCAATGTTAACAATCCCACCACCCTCTTCAGCACCAAGTTCACCGCCGACACCTGGCACAACTTTGGACTTGTTCTTGATTTTAACCAGAAGTGAGTACTCTTTCTCAAGGCCAGACCTCCGACGCAAATAACTAACACGATCAAAGCACAACCGAGGTTCTCTACTCCACCAACGCTTCCCCTCTGACTGTCGTCACACCTCCAACCGCCAACGCTCTCGGCGGCCGAGGACAATACCATTTCGGCATGTTGAAAAAGCCAACTGGCGACAACTTAACTGATGTCACCAAGCAAGGTTTCCAGTCTCCCGATATCAATGAGGGTATCATCTACGGTAGTATCTTCCAGGAGGATAGTGCCAACGGATGTATCTCTCTCAGCCCATAGATGATGTACTACTATAAAAGGGTCGTGTTAGGCTTCCCAGAAATGTAAAATATTGTAAACCAGATTTGTTGCCATCTTGAAGAGAGAATTCCAATGGATGGATGTATCGTCATTAGAGACTGAACTAAAAGCTTTAATACTTTGACTTAGCTCTTCTCCATAAAAGTGATAATAATGACCCTTCTCAATGGTGACGACGGCTTTGCCTAGGTTCCAGGAGGTAAACCAGCACTTTTCTACATATATCGGTACCGTGATTATTAAAGCAGTTGATTACAAGCCCCGCATCTGGCCCGTTCGGTACCGAACAACCGTTAACAGCCCCAAGTATGACTTCCCAAATATTCGTGTGATGGTCAAAGTGCACAAGGTCATTACCGCAAAACCTTAATTCTAATAGCGTGCTTGTCGGTAGGTACCGGTGGGTGGATGTCAGGTTCGGATCAGGTTCGGACTCGGACAAACAGATGCAATGGCTTTACGATCAATGTGTTTCTGGGTCTCTGCACGACATTTTCCGTTTTCAGTTAGTTGAAATTTGACAGCTATCTTAGGTTTCATGTTTCCCTTCCCAAAGTCCTCCTATAGGGCACGACAACGAATAATTAATAGGAGGTACGATAGTACGAAAGAAAGTACGCGAGGAAAAGGGGTGCAAGGATTAAGCGAGGGCATCTAATATCCTAGGGAATTTCCACCGTCGATGCTTGCAAGGCTTTTTAACTTTATTGCATGCAACAGTAAAATTCGCACGTTTTTTTGTTCGCCCTGTATCTTACTCCTAAGCCTATCGACCATACTATAATGCTGCCAGTGCAAGAAATACTCCGTTATCATTCATAGCTTTTTATACTTTCCCCCACTTTAACCTCGAACCTTGACATGTTTAGCGAAGGTCAAATAAATAACTTTGATGCTCCTGTTGTCAATTTCCTTTTTTGTGTCTGAGCTAGTGGGTAGGTGGACGGTTTTGACGCTGTATTCTGGTGTTGCAACGTCGATATTTCAGTCTAGGGATGATATGATTGATATCTTTGCTGCAATATATGGTGGATGGAATCCAAGCAAGAAAATCAAGAGGTAAGTAGTAAACATTCAATTTCTTCTCAAGAATGTGAGGGGAAAAAATAAGTTTCAAGCCGCGTATACAACTTATCTTAAGTTTCTTTTTACTGTAAGACATTATGCTTCTTTAAAATAAGCTCTTCGGCCGAAATGCTTTCTAGCAGCCGAAATGCTTTCTGGCTTTGAAATTAGTATGCCCTTGCTCAAAGGCGATTATCAAGTTTCAAGTCTAAGTATTTGACCTGCTCTTTCTTCCCAATTTTTTTCTCTTTCTTTTCTAACAACATCTTGTTTGTTCAAGTCCAGTCCTTTTTGAAGACACCTTCTGGTGCTTCGTCCATTCCTTTTCCCTTTGGGACTCGAGTCCGTTTCTTTTACAGGATCGTCATCCCAATCAACCAATCAATCAACTATTTTGTAATTCTCTCTACCACTCTCCAGTCATTTCACCATCAAATCACCCATCATGATCTTCACCACCTTTCTAAGCAAGGTGCTCGCCACCTGCACAATCGCAGCATCCATAGCAAGCGCCACATCCCAAAGCTGGAACACCACAACCGACGTCGACACCGACACCGATATCGACACCGACAACCACCACAGCTCCAAGCGTCTAATCTTCGCCCACTTCATGATAGGAATAGTAGGCGACCGAACCACCCCCTCCGACTACGACCTAGACATGATCCGCGCCAAAAACCTCGGAATCGACGCCTTCGCCCTCAACATCGGCACAGACTGGTACACCGACACGCAACTCGACCTCGCTTATCGATCCGCTGCAAACAACAACATGAAAGTCTTCCTCTCCTTCGACTTTAACTGGTGGTCGACCAGTAATGCTGCCGCGGTTGGGAAGCAGATCGCGCTCTATTCTAATCGCACTAGTCAGCTTTGGGTCGATGGAAAGGTGTTCGTGAGTAGTTTTGCTGGGGATGGGATGGATGTTCCTTCCATGAGGAAGGCGGCTGGGTGTCCGGTTTTCTTTGCGCCGAATTTTCATCCTAGTTATGGGACGAATTTTAGTTCGATTGATGGGGCGTTGAATTGGATGGTATGTTATGTTATGTTTTGTTTTGTTCATCTTTCCCTTTTCCTCTGCCCTGATTTTTGGTTTTTGGTTTTGTTTTGTTCTTGGGGATTTGTTTCCTAATGAGGAATAGGGTTGGCCGAATAATGGCCAGAATAAGGCTCCTACTGCTGGGGCCAATATTTCGGTTGCTGAGGGTGATGCTGAGTATGTTGCTGCTCTTAAGGGGAAGCCTTATGTTGCTCGTATGTTCAATTCCACCCGGCACTGAATCGTTATACTGATTATGTGTAGCTGTGTCTCCTTGGTTTAGCACTCATTATGGGCCGGTAAGGTGATATTCTCTCATTTGTTTAGCTTCCAAGTACATTTATACCTTTGCATCATTTTCCAGCGAAGGAAAAGATACTTAAAAACCCTTTTCGACCACTTGTGGCTCATGCGTCATATTTCTTAGTTTCACTACCACGGAACACTCTGCTGTTTCTATGCTAATAATAACAATAGGAAGTCTCATATAGCAAGAACTGGGTCTTCCCCTCTGATCTCCTTTGGTACGACCGCTGGAACGAGATTCTAGAACTGGGTCCCCGCTTCGTCGAAATAGTCTCCTGGAATGACTACGGAGAATCTCACTACGTCGGCCCTCTCAAGTCTCTACATTACGATGACGGAAACTCCAAGTGGGTAAACGACATGTAAGGCTTTTCCCTTTCGGCTCCTTCATTCCCATGCATGGAACTCCATACTTAATTATTTGCACAGGCCACACGACGGCTGGCTAGAGATGGCCAAACCCTTCATGGCAGCCTTCCACGACGGCGCCAAATCAGCCAAACACTACGTCGAAAAAGACCAGCTAGTCTACTGGTACCGGCCCAACCTCCGAGGACTAGACTGCGACGCAACAGATACAACAGCCCTAGTTTCAGCCGACAACTCGTCGGGAAACTATTTTCAGGGCCGACCAAACGGCTGGCAGTCAATGTCTGACTCTATCTTCGTCGTCTCCCTCCTCACGAAACCGGGCATAATAACCGTCATGTCCGGAAACAACACCCAGCAATTTCTAGGTACGACGGGAATAAATTCTTTCCAGGTACCCATGGGAGTAGGAAAGCAGCAATTCTTTTTACAGAGAGGATTTCGCGTGGAGTTGGAAGCGGTTAGTCTTTATGATGTTAAAAATGTTTGTAGCTGTGGGCTCTACAATTTTAACGCGTATGTGGGGACGGTTCCGGATGGGGAGAGTGATCAGTTGGGACCGGATGCTATTAATTCGCTGACGGTGGGCTTGTTGGTAACGACTTGCGAGAACAAGCCTAGTTTACCAGTTACTACCATTAAACCGACGGTGCTTCCTCCGGGAGCCATAGCTCCTTTTAGTTGGAGTTGGCCGAATCCGTTTACGACGGTTGTTACGAGGTATGATTATGATTGGGTTTTGATTTTTGTGGATGAGTGTGATGCTAAAATTTTTTCATTTGTTTAGGACTCGTACGTCTGGCTTCGACATTTCTACTCCGACTGGGTTTACCATTCCTACTCTAACTCCTTTTACCTTGTCGATACCTACGCCTACACTTACACTTCCGCCTTTTACTTCGTCTGTGCAGACACCTACGCCGTATTAAATAGACTATATGTATTGGTGAATAGGCACTTGGGAAGCAAAATAAAATTAAAACTTCATTCCTACTACATTAAGCCTTTCACATAAGGGTAGAAAGAAACCAATGCTTTCTTCCATACTTGATTCCTGGGGCTTCTTAGCCATGTACTGAAGAATAAAAATATCTCGAACCTTAGTCCTACGGCCAAGAGCAGTTCTTTTACGTCGTAACTAAATTTCCGTTCTATTGAGATACCGTGAGGTCTCTATTCTCAGGGTAATAAGAAAAGCAGATAGCTAGATGAGGAAGAGGGCTAAGTTGTGTGTATCGCTCTTCTACGAAGTACAATATACCCTTCACTTTCTGTATTACCTAGTTCAGGAAGATGAGACAGGGCTTGAAAGTGTACCTAGTCAGGCGAACATAATTATTATACAGAAATTAGACGGTTACATAAGGCAGCTGTTTCATATCTTAAGAGGAAGTAGTCCGTGCGAAGTTTCATGTAGAACGTGCAATAATATCTTAGTCTTCAAATCAAATCTAACTACTACAAAGTTCGCTTTAGAAACCGCCTAGTAACCAAACTCACACCACTGTCATCTTGCAGTGTATAATTATAAACAAACTAGCCAAATGACGTTTTCACTCCTAGAGATCAGAAAGATAAAAAAGGCTCCTGAAATTTTCGAAGTCCTTACTCGGAATAGCCGATGCTATGCTAAAAAAAACATGCCTCGAATTTTGTGTTAAATGTAACAACAAAATCTATTTGATAGAAATTTGTGGTCTTTTAACATTTATGCCTTAATACCTAGAGACTTCAAAAATCTTAAGGTCCTTTTTCTAATCTTCCCTAAAGGAGCCACATTACGTTTTGGCTGTACGTAGTGGCCTGCAATATTCTTAGCTTCGCTTCTCTTTTGCTTATCTTTGTATTGGTGGCCTTCTGTCCAACATCTTTCACTTCAAAGCCCACAAATACAGTAAAGAGTGAAACCTCTACACATGAATTATATTGGGAATTGTATGGGGCGAGAATTGGAGGCACCCTAGCGAACGCTAAAATTTAATGTCGCTTAGGATAGGGGTAGCGAGGAGCTCTCTAATGCCCACCACGACTTGACTTCAGAGCTTCAAAGACAACAAATAAAACTACAATTTCGCCTTTTCTTTGCTTCATTCTACTTTTCCGAGCTCAAAATTTGGCTCATCACGTTCTGCAGAGCTTGTTAAGCCTATATGCGCTCTCTGTATGAAATGAACTTTCCCTTTGTAATGCTGCTCCAACTCATCTGATAGTCACAGTTTGAGTCCACCAACGAGATAGGCGTTCCAATACATCAGGATCCTTGAGCACAAATGCTCTCCCGACTCTTTCATAACTTTGGTCAAACAAACCCTCAAGATCAACCCTTTGCAAAATAAGACAAATAGATGCTGCAGCTTGAAACTGCGACGATGACCATTCAGCAACTTCAAGTAGAAGTAAATGCCTATGTTCTAAGGTACCAGATTCATCGCCACAAAATTTTTTGCCAATGAGATCTTTTCTGAAGTCTTTGAATCTTTCTGAATACGGATCTCGGTCGCTAGTGGATGCTTGTGGGATAATCCCTTCCATGATATCCCACGGCCCAGTCGGAGCATTATTGAACTCATCGTGCAAGTCGAAGAAGACGGTAGGTATCTCACAGCTACACACATATCTGCATAAGCCTTCAATTTCAAGACGACCCCTGACGACTTGCATATATGGATCCCCAGAAACCGCCGTTGTGGACATAACTTTAATTTCTGCCTTCTCAACAAGATCCCTTAGCAACTCTTTATTGTAAAGTGTTCTTGATCCATCTTGTGGTACTGCTGCATTGCTGAGATTGATACTCGCCCAACTCCATGAAGGCGCGACATACTTCTCATACTTTGTGGCTCCTGGGACAGTGACTCCCCACAACAGATCTTGATATTCGAAAGCCCTAGTCCTCCAAATTCCGGCGTTGTATGAATATCGATCACCAGTCATCCGTCTTACCTCTCTAGCCAGACCTGATAGTGCCAGAAGCTTGTCGGTATCGTAGGTCAATTTCCTGACAGCGAAGTCGTTGACGATGCTGTACCATTTCAACAAGATGTCTTGGGTTATCCTTGCGTCTAGAGTTGGCTTTCTTTTGTCTATGTAAGTGGCACTATTTTCACCAAGCCATACTTCCTCTTCTGAATCAGATTTTGGAAAGGTAGGGTCAATATCTTGTGGAGTTATCTTGTAGTATCTGTAAGCTCGCTGTTTTGTACTCGTAAGAAAGGCATTTCCAAGGGGAATATCTTCGTTAAAAATACCTGTGGGGTTTTGTTCACGAAGCTTTGGAGTTTTAGAACGAAAACGGATGCCTCTATTGCGTAGCATGACTGTTTTAGGATTCTCAGGCTGCTCGGTGAAGAGTAATAAACCCACATCATGTTGATAGGATGACTCGTCGTGCGACTTAGGGTAAGAATTGCGCACAGGATAAGATGTGCGGGAAGAGGTCCAGAACTTGAGTTCTCTATCTGCATCAGAAACTAAGTTGGTCAACATTTTAGTCCTTTTAAGGATGTGGGATATGCGCAGGAGAATAATTACCCTCATCATCACTGTCTGCAAATCCAACCTCGTTGTCGGTATTGTCTTCGGTGACGCTCTGAAAGTACTTGGTTTCGTCAACATGGGAATGCTTCTCATGATTCTGCTCGTGATTTATCCCAACTGCAACTTGATACGTATCGTGGCTATTCCATGCACTCTCCAGAGAGACACCAGCCCGATCACTCTCGTTGCATTGCATCTCCCTGCATCGCCACCATACCTGCTGGGCCGCAAATCGCAGAATCCTTGGCGATAATAAGTCTTCCTGCAAGGTCCAGGCTCTTTGACTCAATGGTCCTCTAGCTTGAGTCGAAGAGTCCAGAAGATGATGCACATACATCTGCTCTCTCGAAGGGTTCTTTGTGCGCTGATAAGGTACTTTGACAGAGGTGAGTCTACTGCGTACTTTATTTGTACTTCTAAAGATACCTGCGTTACTATCTGCTGCAGCTTCAGCGGCGATAGTTAGCGAGGAGTTTTTGTAGATGTATCCCATCTGTGCTGACTCCTTCAGCCAATCCTCTGTGGAATCCTGTATAATGCACAGAGAGTCAATCCAAAGGTATTGACAGCCAAGATGACGTGTGATTAACACTGCATCCCGAAATGTAAGAGGTAGTTCTTCCATCCGAATCCCTGCAATCCGCTTTCTCAAGGTCTTCTTTTCCGTGGTCAAGGTCGAAGTCTGACCCCACTACACGTTTCGAGACTCAGCATTTTTATTATTAAAGTTCAAAGAAGCAAAGGAGAAGAAAACCAACTACTTTATAAAGAAGTGCAAAAAAGAAAAACTAGGAAGATGGGTACAGAGGACACGTAATGGGGTATCCCTACACAGTGACTTAATGCAAACCAGCTGCCAGAAAGGCCTTCGGAAATAAATAAGAATGGCTCAGAATCACCCCCTCCAACGTCAATTACTCGGGATGGGAGCAGGTTGTGACCTCTAGGATAAAGTCCGTTTTGGTTAATTTGGGAGCATAACGTGTGACCTGTTAAACATTTCCTGAGCCAAGTGGACATGACATCGAAGCATAGCTCTGATGACGCATCTGCACAGATAGGCGTGGCATTTATCACCTTTTCAGAAGCATCACCTAATTATGTTAACAAATGTCTGGTTGTTTCATGAGCACTTGGACACACCAGGGACGGCAGATACCGCCATGGCGACAACCATAGAACGGCCCCCACTTTGCCATGTCCAACGCAGCGTACTCGAAATCAGGCCAAGCGAGCATACGATCGAGCTGGAAGACTGTCGGCTATTCTCATTATCTGCTTCGGCGTGCCCGGCTTCTTCGTTCTGAAGACGAACTGCTTTACAGAGCATGCAGCCACCCTTCGCAGATGCGACAAGATCTGTATAGTTTGCATGATGTTGATAACCTGCAAAAGAAACCAAAGCATCGAGGTCAAAGTTCGTACAATATGTACAGAGCATGCTAAACATTTAAGCAATCAATCTTTCTTCAAGACGACCAAATCATACGAGGTGATCATATTGCGCCGTAACAAGCTCTGGATTCCTTCTATGCCGTGCCGCTTGAGAGTCGTATCAAGCGTTGTATTTGTAACTAAATTAGGTACTAGTTAGATATCCTCACAGTTTGCTTCAGGAATGCCATACTTGGAGCGCAGTGGATAAACGTGTGGGGTTATTGATGTTGTTATCGAGTGGTATGTTCTTGCATGTTGTCAGGTTAAAGCTGGTGGCTCTCTCCTAGTGCTGACCGAGCTAACATTACTAAGCTATTCCGACAAAGCATCAAGCACCAGAAGTGGTGAAGGAAAGCGACTAATTATGAAACGATAAGAGTATATATTACGGTGCAAATTGGTTTATAAGACATGATCTTATAAGTTTGGAGGGTTTTGAAGGCTCTAAGACCATATCTGAGTTAACAACAGAGTCTTTCTTACTTGCCTCTTAACGCCTTATACTGACCTATTTCCATAGTACGAGTTCAGTAGAAAATGACGTGTAA
>JAJONI010001443.1:0-12158 GCA_022190145.1 Pezicula rhizophila | reverse complement strand
ATTTAACATATATATATATATACTTATAGGCTAGTATTAATACGAATAGCTGTAGTAGCTAATCCTAACCTGTTAGGCCACTAACTTCTAAAGACGGCCTAGTGTTAGTATAATATTTAGCACAATACTAGCACTAGGAAGTATATAGGTTAGGTCCTGAATCAGGCCCTAATTTAGGGAGTTTCGCACTCACCTACTAGAATAGGGGGAGCGAGCGCAGGCCTTAAATAGATATATATATAGTTAACTCTATAGTCTTTGAATAGACAACAAGAAGATCTAACCTAATTAGTTAACATATCTTATATAAGAGCATGTATAGGTGAGAGTCACCTAAAGTGCCCTGTGAGTAGTTAACGACGGGTTGCCATCTATATTATACTCTACCAAAGCTTCACTAGTCTACCCAATATTCGGTACCCAATGTACCGACAAGGGGGCTTATGTGATTTTCGATCCTAGAAGCGTGTAATTAAAACGACGCTGATTAGCAGGTCCTAACACTCTCCTATTATTGTATCTACCGCCCTGGGGCACAATGGCCTTATGATTAGAGCCTGTACTCCGTCCTTGCTGACGACACTGCAGTTGCGGGCGGCCGAACAAACACGGACGGCCGTAGTGATATTTTATGCGTCCCGCCCGACGGACTCGGGATATTTTGTTTCATCTCCCGAGCGCTCTTGAGTCTTCCTACGTTGCCTCCCATTTTCATTTTATAGTCACCATCCAAGGAAGGTGATGCCACAGCAAAATCATGTAGCGTAACGATTCCGCTGCTGATTTAGCGTTGTCTTATGACTGCAAGCTTCCTGAACTCCAATACGAGCTTCGAGACAAGAAATTGCGAATCGCGTTCTTTTGGGGTATCGTCTTACTACACCCAGCTCCGCCTCCGAGGTTTGGCATAGCATCATAACTAACTCCCATTATAGGCTTCCTTGTCCCACATCAAGGTTGTGTATTTGCCTTTATAACTGGGACTTGGAACCAGTGAGACGTCGTAGCATATCTTGAATTGACCTCGCAGACACTCATACAATCAACAATCTTAACACCATTTTAATACCAATAGGACTTCAGATGGCAATGCACAAGACTGATAATCTGATACCGATCCCTGGGCCGTCGGGTACGCACAAATTTCTTGACACGAACTTAGGTAGCTAATGACTTTTCAGCCTTACCAGTAGTTGGGAATCTGTTTGATCTCGACCTTGACGCGGGACTACAATCTGTCCTGGACTTGGCCGACACCTACGGTAGACAGTCACTTTAACTTTACTCAAAAACTAACATTCGAAGGTTCCATTTACCAGTTACGGATTGCTGGCAAGACTCAAATATTCATCAGTAGTAGAGATCTCCTAGATGAACTGTGCGACGAGACAAGATTTTCTAAGATAGTTACGGGTGGTGTCGAACAACTTCGTGATGGGGTAAAGGATGCGCTATTTACCGCACATGATGGGGAACAAAATTGGGGTATTGCTCATAGGATTGTTATGCCGATCTTTGGATCGGCTAAGGTCAGAGACATGTTCGATCAAATGAAAGATGTGGCAGAAGAGCTCTGCCTCAAGTGGTAGGTTATTACACATTCCTACAAGGCCCGAAGAGCTTAACTCACAATTATATCAAATTTAGGGCGCGATATGGATCATCATACCCATTCGAAGTGGCTAATGACTTTACGCGGCTAACCTTGGATACCATAGCTTGTGTTCAATGGGCTATCGATTCAATAGTTTCTATCGGGAGGACAACCTGCATCCTTTTGTCGACAGTATGTCTGGATTCTTGAAGGAAGCGGACAAACGGTCAACTTGCCCATGTTTCGTCAATGACCTGCGAAGAACGGCAACCAAAAATTACCTGAGCGGCATTACAGCGATGAAGGAGATGAGCCAAAGAATCGTGAGCGAGCGGCGAGAGCATTCTGTGGATACATCAGATTTGCTTAATGCTCTCCTCCAAGGAAGAGACCCAAAGACGGGGCAGGGTTTGGCGGACGAAGCCATTATTAACAACCTGATCACTTTTTTGATTGCTGGTCATGAGACTACGTCTGGACTGCTTTCTTTTGCGGTATACTATCTGCTAAAATACCCGGACGGGCACCGAAAAACCCAGGAGGAGGTTGATGCTGTTATAGGCAGAGACAACATCACAGTTGACCATCTCTCTAAGCTTCCATACATCACGGCAGTTTTGAGGGAGTCTTTGAGGTTGATGCCCACAGCTCCAGCATTCTCTGTATCGGCACGCGAAGACTGTGTGATTGGAGGCAGGTATGCAGTAAAAAAGGGAGAGCCAATGACGGTGTTACTTCACAAAATTCATCGTGATCGGAGCGTTTGGGGGGAAGATGCGGAAGTGTGGAAACCAGAGAGAATGTTGGATGAGAATTTCAACAAATTGAAGAAAAATTCATGGAAACCGTTTGGGAATGGTGCACGAGCTTGTATAGGAAGGGCCTTTGCTTGGCAGGAAGCCCAACTTGTAAGTTTCTCGTCACCTACGCACAAATATTTAAAGCTCAATGGGATAGGTCCTTGCATTGCTTCTCCAGACGTTCAATATTTCGTTCGACGACGCAGCTTATGAACTTCAGATCAAAGAAAGCTTGACCATCAAGCCCGATGGCCTCAAGATCCGTGCTTCTCTTCGACACCATGAAAACTCTGCTGAGCTATCCCGTTATCTTTACACGACGCTCTCGAGCGCAGCAGGAAGCGTCATTTCTAGAGATCAACCATCATTTACGAGTATTGAAAGTCAGAATTCGACACAGGGACAACTCGGGAAGAAAATGATGATCTTGTTTGGGTCAAATAGCGGAACGTGTGAGGCTCTCCCACCGTCTGGCTAGCCAAGCTACAACATATGGATTCGGTAAAACGATTGTAGGGACAATGGATTCTGCCGCGGGAACCTTGCCCATCGACCAGCCTGTGGTAATCATCACCGCCTCGTATGATGGGGAGCCTGCAGACAATGCCCGTCATTTACTATCTTGGCTCCAAGCTATCGAAGGGAGCCCACTAGAGAAGGTATCATTTGCAGTGTTCGGTTGTGGTATGATTGGACTTTGAGCCCGCTTTCTAGAGTCCCTTGCTAAACAAAGTATAGGACATCGTGATTGGCATGCTACTTTCCACAAAATTCCGATCCTCGTTGACAGACTCCTTGAAAAGGCGGGAGCACGAAGAATCACGGCATTAGCGACATATTCTCCGACTTCGAGACTTGGATGGAGAAGGCACTATGGCCCAGTGTCAGTGTCAATTTCAATCCGAAACACATCATAGAGCCCTCCATTTCCGAGTTTCAAATACTCATTTCACACCCGCGACCGACTACTCTCCACCAAAATGTTGCCGAGGGAATAGTTTCTCATACAGCTGTATTAACTAAAGGCGGCCCTCTCAAAAAGCACATCGACATTCAACTTCCCTCCGGAATGATCTACGAGTCTGGTGATTATCTCTCGGTACTGCCACTGAACCCTTGGAGGAATGTTCAGCGGGCTCTAGCGGTGTTTCGTCTTGCAAAGGACAGTGTACTCGAGATTCAATCATCTTCAAGGTCGACTTCCCTCCCTCTAACTACACCCATATCAGCTGCTGATCTTCTTGGATCCTATGTCGAGCTCACCCAGCCGGCAACTGCCGGTGTAAGTTGCGACTTAGCCTCGTAATGATATCCATTGCTAACTTTACACAGAATATCAGAACTCTTGCAGCGGCTACTTCAGAGGACTCAACGAAGAACCAACTTCTGGAACTTGCTGGTCCATTATTTCCTTCTGAAATTCGGGATAAACGAGTATCCATGCTTGACATCCTCGAGAAGTTTGGTCCCTTAAACCTAAGCCTCGGAGCTTTCCTCAAGATGCTGCCTCCACTTCGAGTTCGCACTTACTCAATATCGTCCTCACCATTGTGGAATCCATCACACGCGTCCTTAACATACTCTGTGGTAGACGGGCCGTCTCGATTCGGGACTGGTCGATTTTTGGGGGTAGCTTCAAACTACTTGGCCGAGCTGTGCGAGGGCGATGTCACCCGAGTCATGGTGCGGCCCTCGAAGCCCACGTTCCACCCACCCAAGGAACCAGGCGAGTTCCCTATTATCATGATAGCCGCAGGTTCAGGTCTTGCACCATTTCTTGGCTTTCTACAGGAACGCACACTTCAGCTGCGTGCTGGACTACAGCTCAAACCTGCAGTTCTCTTCTTTGGGTGTCGCTCTCCTAATCTGGACGACATCCATCGTGCCCAGCTAGATGAGTTTGAAGCAGCTGGAGTTGTGTGTGTACGCCGAGCCTATAGCGCCTCCACCTTTACAGATCGAAATTATGTTCAAGATAAGTTATGGGGACATAAGAGCGAGGTAGCAGATCTCTGGGCTCAGGGAGGGAAGGTGTTTGTCTGCGGTAGCAGCAACATGGTCGATGGTGTTAAACAGGTGTTCGGAAGGATTTTGGCGGGTGAAGCCATGAATCGTTTCTCTGGAGATAACCAGGACCAGTTCAATCCTTCGCGCTTTGTTGTTGAGGTATTTGCCTGAGATACTATTCTTACTGGCAGCGCAGCCACTGTCACAAGTCTTTCAGGTCTTGCCTTAGCCAGGAATTGGCTTAGTACTGTAATTCGTGGTTCTTGACACTGGTTTCCTTCATGTGGCTACATCCGGATTTCTCCATAATACTGACTATGTGGTATTCCACATTCATAAATGAACATGGCTTAATTGATCACTGAATTACCTAGCAACTACCTCTCTGAATAACCTTTTTCCTGTGGTAAAATCGACCTCTATTACCTCATAATCCGGGTAGCTTCAGACGGACACGGGCAAAGGTTGAGCGACGCATTTAACGAACCACCCAATAAGCGGCTGCGCCTTACTCCTAAGCTTCAGCTTCGGGTTTGGGATGAACTTTAAATGCACTACGCGACCATGGACTCGTACCTCGTCCTGCTATAAGGCTCGAAATTCGCTCCTGTAGAAAATTACAAAGTCACAACCGCCGCCATGTCTAGTTCCTCGATAGAAAACCAAGTTGCAACTCTACGGAGGGCATGTCTTATATGTCGAAAGCGAAAATTGAAGTGCGATAAAGGTTTGCCACGATGTAGTTCTTGTCGAAGATTGGGCCACAACTGCGCATATGCTGCAGTCCAGCCTCCGCATCCACACCCACGGGGACGAGCTGAAAAACCTCAAGTACAGCGGTTGGAGAGTCGTTTGCGTAAGACCCTTTTAAATCCTCGTTGATCAAGCTAACAAATGCTACAAAGGACGGATCGAGGTGTTATTGCAGAGAAACCAAGCACACGCGACAGGCTACACAAGCAATTGTCAATCAATTTTGGGGTCCGGTGAAATCAACACGAGAGATCCAGAAGACACGGACCTGAACTTAAGCTCGGTGGCTATTCAAGAATTGTAAGCCCGTCTGTGCGATTCTCCATCTGCAGTGCATCTTATCCTTATTGACAGAGAGAATATCTATTTCACCATTGTTTATCCATCAATACCTATAATTCACCGAGCGCGCTATATGGCCTCGAAACAGTCCGACGGAAATTCTCCCATCCCGATCTATCTGCGCTATGCCATCTGGGCCATGGCTGCGTTTGTGTCTGATGCTTATTTTCACCAAGGTGGGCAGCTATATCAGAAGGCACGCAAGGGCCTTCACGCTGTTGAACTTGCAACTCCTAGAAAATGTTTACTACCTATTGAATGCGCACAGGCTTGGGTTCATATCGCAATGTATGAGTTGATTCAGGGCCAATCTGACCAGGCATGGATGACCACCAGTCATGTTGTTCGAATTGTTCAGATGATGGGTCTACACAATACGGATTGTAGCTTACAAAATGTCATGGATTGTTTTGCGCTTGCACTCAGTTGGACCGAGCTGGAAGAAAGGAGAAGGCTGTTTTGGATGGCTTTCTGCTTGGACAGATATGCTTGTGTTGCGGACGGCCTGCCGACATCGATTGATGAGAGAGATGTACGTATATGAAAGACAGTATTTACCACTGTAGTCCTCGAATTGGTGAGGCTAACAAATATCCGAAGATACGAGTTCGCATACCGGTCTCAGATGAGGCATATCAATCGTCTACTGAGACGGAGGGAGTGTTTCTCGCCGATGCCATTGATCTCGGTGACGATGCAGCTCTCTCGCCTCTGGCAGCACTGGTCGTCGTTATATTTCTAAGCTGCTCCAAATTAGAAGCTCTGCAACGGCTAGACCCTTCTGCTATTGATAAACAGCTAGGTAGCAACGGATGGCTCCGAAATGACCAATGGAATAGTGCTCTCATGGCAGTCTTTTGTATCCAAAAAGGTATGGCCGTAGATAGTACCAATTTGGACGTCCAACTTTTATACCTCAATATGGTTACTCACTGCGCAACCATCTGCGTCAATCTGAGGGTACAAGAACATATTAGAAGAAGTTCCAGATCAAATGCAAAGGAATATATCCCAGAAAGCAATGAACGGTGCTTTGCAGCAGCAGCAGCCATTTGCAAGCTTCTTCGCTTCGCTAGCCGGCAGAACAAGCAGCATGTAAGTATCTCTATGTGGTACTACAGCTTCTTACTAATCACAGCGATCCTAGTTACACCCCTTTACATCGTTCTGTGTGTACAATGCTCTAGTCGTTTATGCAGAGCTTTGGACCTCAGATCGCAACGCAGTGTCAAAGAAGCCATTAAAATCACTCATCAGTTTTTTGGATAGCCTCCAATATAGGAACACTGTCGCGAAGGGTCTCCTAGAAGATGTCAAAGTCCAGTTCCCTACTCTTCTCGATGATCCTGTCCTACGCCCAACTGGCTTTTGTGAACCCGTCAGTCTTCCTTCTCCTCAGAGCTGTGGATAGAGACTGATATCACTGCAGGAAAGTTTGCAGAGAGCACAGTCACAAGAGGTAACTGGATTGGATAAATATCCCAGCTCAAACTTGTTTACCACCGGTCCTAATGAACAAGCCCTCTCTGAACAAGTTGCCCAGCCGGGTGATATGGTACCCATCTTTGACCCTGAATTCAACTCTTTCATGGTATGGCCAGGACTAGACGTGACAATGGATAATGTTGGAACCTTTCTCGCCTGATATAGTTTCGAATTGACTGTTTATAATGACGTTGATGCGTTCACTGTACTAGCTGAGACGATGCGTCCAGTTTTGCAGATTTTACTCGCCATTCTCTCTAAGGCTGCGATGGCCATCGATTTATCATCGTTTCCGTCTTCGGAAAGATGATCCGTAGTTATCAAGTATAACTCGTAGATCTTTAGTGGACTGTCGATAACTACTACTAGACAAGTCTCTTGCGGGGGAATTGGGGAATATGATTGTACAAATATTACCTGTTATGGACTCCGCCAATAATTCATTTTCTGTAGGAACCCTCTTTAGACTTTTGCCGAACCTCGTATTCCTCCTTCTAATACAGACCTTGACCTTGATTGAGTCCTAGTTGCGACACTCCCAAGGACTCTATGAATTCTGAAATGCGGTGGGCCTGAAATCCCAGATTCAGTCTTGATTGAATACATATAGCGTTTTTGGAGTCGGAGAGTCCAGACGAAAGCTATTCGAGACTCGGGTATTATTAGGCCCATTCGAGGCCATTTCTCATCACTTTGGAAGGTAGATAACTAGTATTAAGAGCAAGCATCCCCATTTATTCTATTCCCTACTCCAATGGTTTAATTAGCGCTAGCTAACTCTTAAAATGTTGATCGTAGATTGGCCACTACATACCTCTTCGTGCGTATTGCCCGTCGAAGCAATTGCACCTCCAGCACCTTGCAAAATCAAGCTGATAAGATTAGACGAACAGTACCGTGTATGTTCTAGGCTTCATTCTCAAAAAGTTCGATCCATACAAGACAACTATCCATGACAGGTAAAGATATATACCCGCAGAGAGGAACGTTGGCGCAATGATGAGGAAGATGAGGTATAGGATGAAGTAGTCCTAAGTAAAAGGTTCATCATGAAGCAATATCCGCATAATATGTATATCTAACCACACTCGACGTAATGCCAAGAAGCATCGATACTGTGAATCCCTATGTCTTGTGTTTGAATCCTAAAAGTAGTTGGATTAGTAGAAGTAGGCTGAAGGTTCTGATAAAAATCGCATTTCCCCAAATGCTAGGGAGATATTTGAGATTAGCGAGAGTGAGGTAGCAGGTATCAAGGGTGCAAAGATCAGGATCAAGAATCAGCGTCGTGTTGCCGCCGTTGATAGTCGTAAGGTTTGCCATGATCAGTGATAATGACAGCTTTTGTCGATAGTGTGACTGCTTGTCTTAGGGCAGTTGCTGACAATGTACATCTGCAAATTATCACGCACTAGCATTCTTCTGCGATCAGAGGGCAGAACTGTGAAGGTCGACCAGAGCGAGACTTCGATGAGATGATCACATCCTGTGGAGGCCATGGAGATCGAGAAAGGACCCGGTGTTTCAGGAGAGATAGTATGGGATTTGCCAGAGATCTATTAACATTTGAATGCCAGTTCTAGTCATGAGAGCGTGTTGTTGTAATGACACCTAGGTAGGTTTCGGCCTCGGAGATTGGTAGATAATTTGGACGATACAATCATCCCATCATTGTTTCGAGTCTCTTCTCGCACATAATCTCCATCCAATGTGAACTATCATACGAAGCACAGCATCGATTTTCATCGTTCCTGTAGCTTTCTAGCGATGATTTCATGTGTGACCAAACCTCCTTAAGCAAGATGACAATATTGCGGACCGGAGCAAGACCCACGATATGGTAGACATTGATGATTCTCTCACGAACAAAATTTCTCCACATGTCTGCGGACGCCCGCTGTCGTCTGGGTGTAGCAAGCTCATATTCAATCGATGGTAGGTGCAGGTAATCATCGTCGGGAAAATGCCAAAGTGCGCTACCTGAAATTAATAGGATCGAAGTGTGTATTGAGTTTGTAGTTGAGTCTTTTGGTATCGATTGTATGATGACAAGGACAACGCAAGCTAAGTGAAATACTTTCTCGGGCAGTACGCTACTGAGTCGGGTTGTACTCACCGCCTCAGGACATGTGGCATTTTGATGTCTAACAAGCTCGGGAAACGCCCGGTATAACTCGATCAATGCACAGTGCCTATAACACCGGGTCACCTTGATCAAATCACTTGGAACAGCATGGATGTCGCAGGTACCCGCAATCATCTTGACAGAGGGAAGATGGAGCCGTAAGATGTCCTCTTCGAGTATACGTGCCTCCCTCAAAAGTTGGTTGTAAATCTCCCCTTTGCGAAGCGAGCGGTAGGTGAACACTCCTAGCTTTGCTATGATTCGTCGTTGCCGCATAATTATGCCAACTTCAGCAATGCATATATTTTAATATAGAAGTGCTGACACCTGTCTAAGGGCTCGGATATACTATCAAATTCGAGCTTGGATAGGTGAGCTGATTCAAGTAATCTAATACATCCATTGTCTGGTTGATGACGAATGAATAGAGGGCTTCCCAGTACACCATCAAAGACACGAGGTAACTTTGATTCCTGTCCATCACGAGGGGCCGATCAATGATATTAAGACCGTTCTCCGCAACCCAAGCTTTGAAGATTGGACGAGCTCCACATAGGTGAGGAATTGCTAGAGACGAAGGATCGTGCCGAGTCTGAGGGTGTCAGCAACGCCAAGCTAGCTGCCTTCCTTTATGTTGTGCACATAGCGAACTTATACCGAGCAATATGATACCTACAAGCAACCCTTTCTTTATGCGACTCTCAAAAGCTGGGATGATCTGAGATAAGCCTTCATCTGGAATATTAGCTTTGATCTTCATTGAAGCCACTTCGGCAGCCAAGCAGGAGATCGCTTCGGTCTAATAAACTAGGGCTATTTCTGTCTCATCTCTTTGGTATTGGAACGGATGTGCAGCAGACATGCTAATTACACAATTGCATATCAAAGGTGACGAGCTGAGCATGCGCGAGATTTCACTACGCAAGGGGTTCGATTGTGAATCGAAACAAGAGTTGATCCGGCAAACGACCGAAAGTAATGATTCAAGCATGTTGACACTAGGTCTGCTGGCGCGTAGAGTGATGAAGTCAATTGACGAGTCGGCGAGGCTGTTAAATTAAATGTGTCTGTCTGAGAGACGGACAAGTCCTTGATGATGCCGAAGTTGATTGGACGAGCGGTGTCTTCCTGGCCGGCTGGGACAGAGAGAAGCATATCTTGTGCTGAGATCTCGCCGTAGGGAGCCAATTCGAGAACGGTGTCGCTGGCTTCTTCCAATTGGGATTTCCTTCTTGCAAGAGCATTCTCTGAAGATGAGCTTGTAGAAGTACTGGAATGAGGTGGATAACAGTTCTCATTTTCCTTCTCTTCTAAAGTAAATATTGTCGGAGCTAGAGGAGTACAAGGTTGAGCAATTGGCGCTGCGGCACGTTCTTGATTTCCTTTCGAACTAGTCTGGTACGATTCTTGGGATATTTGCTGGGTCTACATTGATTTGATGCCCGTCGTACTTCGTAGACCACTTTACTAGTTCTTGTATCCAGGGTATTAAACCCCTTTCTTGCTACAATGCAGGCAGCTCAAAGCAGTTTCGTCGCATTTAAGGCGCTATGGGTTGTGAGTTCCCCAAGCACGACCTTCCTAGATTCAGTGACTGACGCCTTGTTTGCATATCAAGCACCCGGCTGCAGGAGAAGTGTTAAAGTGTGATGCATTCACGGTAGGTCGTCTGGAAATTACCTCTTGATTTCACCCTCTTCGTCACATCGGCCGGTTGACTTGATGGGTTGGGCATTATACATCGATGCGTTGAATGGAAAGTGAGCAATATTCACAATTCACTGCTGATAGGTTGGCAGATGTGCAATAGGCAATACCACTCCACGATTGTTGTCTTCTTGCTATTAGGAATCCCAGAGTCAACCCTCGAGCTATTTGAACCTAGAACACCGTCGCCATTGCCCTTGAGAATCCAGCAAAACCTGTTCAGATCTTTTCGGCCTGATCCGCAACACCCTCTGGCTCCACAGTTGTGATATGGTGGCCATCTTGATGAACTATCCCTCTAATTTCGACAATCGGTCCCGAGCATCTCTTTTTACCCGTCCACATCCAGTAGAAAACGCTGAATAGCAACACAGCCCCCAGGAATACACACGCATAGTTCATATTCTGTGCGGTAACGGGCTGGTACGGTGGGAAGAGCAAGAAAGTGCAGGTAAAGACTAGGTAGAGTACCGTAACTACATCGATAAAAACCTCAGCTTTGCCAAGTTGGAAGGATCTCAATGGCAAAGTTTGTGGCGATCTGATTTGGAGCCAGAGTAGTATGATAATTGGCATGAGATATAATATTTGAAGATCCACAGTTGCCAGGGAGGAGACAACAGCGTTGAATGCCGACGTAGAGCCAATATTAATCAAGCCGATCAGAGCAAGGAAGAATGTTATAGCCAGGATTGATATTGTTGGAATAGAGCGCCTTTTTCCAACCTTGGAGAGATATACCGCGAAAGGGAGTCCTTGTAAATGGGTTAAATTGTTTTTGGTTGTGATCGACCAGAAGGGCGAATGTACTGTACCTCCATCCCGTGCAAATGCCCATGCCACCCTCGCGGCTGAGCTCATCAATAGGATAGTTGCCAACATTGCCATTACGATAATCGCGCTGCTCATTGCCGTTGTGGCGCGGAGATTGCCTGTAATGTTGTAAAATATTTGGATAATTGGTTACCCTGTCGTCATTGCTAGGGCGGACGCAAGATCGCCTATAGAGAAGAGAATTGCGAGAAGGAACGTAAAACTAAGAATAGCATTGATCAGTACCGGACCGATTATTGCATATGGTACTCCAACAGCAGGATTGTGCAACTCTTCACTGAGATAGGTGGCCTTAGCGCTGAAATCGTCGAAGCTGATTTCTCGGATGGAGCTTCTCTCGCCGCAGCTCTCAGTGGCATCTTCGCTGTCTCGAATTACAACAACAAGCATTAATTACATCAATTACTGTATACAATCAAACCCCTGTTAAGACGATCCTTGATATGCCCATATTTCCTTTAGTGCGATATATTTTCCCTAACCAATCCTTTTCCTATATAAACCCTAATAT
>JAJONI010001442.1:0-12160 GCA_022190145.1 Pezicula rhizophila | reverse complement strand
GAATTTTTTTTACATATAAAATTAGTAAGAAAAGCAGCTTTTCTACCTACAACTTACCAAAGTAAAGGTATTGTGGTAGGGATTCAAGTGTGGCTTAGTCTTTTTCTTTTCTTTTTCAGGACTATATATATATATAGGGCAGAGATAGAGTGAAGAAGGGATGCATTCGCGGGCAGACATATGGATATACCACAAATCAATAGCAGAAGAAGACCTGATTCACATATTGATCCTGCCGACTACATTCAGATGAGCGCTGATCCATAGGTGCTTGATTTATTATTCATCTATCCCTTGACGATGCCTTAACTTCTTCGATGAATTCGTTATTGCCTTACGCAGCCGACCTCGCCCTGGTAGATTTTGTTTTGGCTACTACCTTACCCCATCCCAGTATAGATTAACACAACAGCGTAAACTATAGAAAATCTATAGACGATGAATTTATATTTCATAAATCTCTGTATAGGTCTTAATTCTGTAAAGGATTAATCATATGTGGGTTAAGTTATTTAGAAAGGGAAACCTAGGTAGTAAAAACACGATTTTTGGTGTGAATCTCGCTTCTGGCCCAAACTAACTAATTGTCTAGTACTGTAGTTGTTATTGCTTCCGGATGGATGGATGGATGGTCCGCTCAGGAGAGGGATAATGAGACCTCAATTTGTCACGTAGAGGTGCGTGCAATGATCGCATGAGGAAATTAAAGAGTGGCTTGCGGCTAAGGGTATGAAATTGATTTATCAGAGATCGGTTTTGAATAAATGGATTTAAAATGGGGGAAATGTACTTGATTGAGTAACTCAGTTGTTCTGATGAAAATTACGTCTTATGAACTAATTCGCACGATAGTTTCATGGATGGTTTAGTTGTTAAGTAGTAGAGTCTACTCTAAGGTACTTAGTTATCCTTGTGAATGCTGTTCGAGACAGGTGTGCAGAGAAGAGAAGGTCGACTCCCTTCTACTAGAAGGGTCAGCCTTTGACTCTGGATACTCTTGTGTGTAGCTCGCTGGCTGTTGATGTTTTGATAGATGGTGTACTATGGACAAGGAGTTCTACATAGTCAGATACAGCATAGAAAATCCATTGAGTATCGGGTAGGAGAGCGCGTTGTCTTTAATATGGGTACACAAAATGGAAATTGGGAGGACTGAGGAGTGAGCTTGGTCAACAGAACAAAAGAAGATATCTTATTTGTAGAGAAGCAAGTGGACCAGAGCTCTAATATTCGAAATGTATTCTCAACAGAGAGTTATTTTATCCAGATTTTGTCCCAATGTAAAGTAATGGCAGATCTCGATTAGGAAGCGGTAAGTCTGTGATGGATGATATGGCGGGTTCCAAGCAAACGAGTTCTGCCTTTAAATGCTTTATATTTCGCCTATTTACCCAATCACCCGGTAGACTTGTACCGAGAACAGGCACTCTTGGAACCCAGTCGGGAGAACCGCATCTGTTGTTGTCACGTGGTTACTACTCAGGAGTGAGCAAAAAAGGGGTTCCTCCTATTGAAGACTGAGAACAAAATCGGTCAGGGAGACGAGAAGACCATTCATTGGCCAAGCTTTCCAGAGATCGGCTGGTGTAGCTGGGCACCATCGACAATCTAGACAGTTTCTTGGGAGACATGGCGCACTAGTGAGTGGATGTTTCAAAGCCGTCTCTTCTTCTACTGTACTCGATGTTGTTTTCGTCCAATTATTCGGCGGCGCTCTGACGTCGTTCGTGAGCGGCAGCGGCGGCTGATGATCATCATGCCCTGTTGTGATCGTTTCACTAAAGTAAATAAATAATCTAGAAGTTGTGAGGGGGAGAATGCCGACAAATAAGAAAGAAATGAAGCAGTCGGGTGAGCGATTTTGGTTACCACGTAGGTACTGACTCGACTGGTTGTACTTCCTTGTACTTCACCAATTGATTTATTCAAGCACTTGGTGCAAGATTTATGGAATGCTTGTGCAATTTCTTAAGGGGGGGCAGACAGGCAGGGGGTTGGCGGCTCAAGCTTTCTTTTGCGCAAATTCTGGGGGATAGATCCTCGATCTGAGCCCTCTTCATAGGCTGAAAATCCACCTGGAGTGGGGGTAGTCCCGCTGTATTACCTTCCTGTCGGCACTCAGTGCGAACTCTAAATTCCATAATTCCATGCTTTCCAGCACCTACCTATTCTAGATTCTCGTACTACACGCCAGACGATGCTTTCTCTCTCTGCTAGAGCCGTGTACAGACACAATTAAGAAGCTGGAATATCTATCGCTGTGCATCTTTTAACTCCTGAATTTCCAGCTGAAAATATTTGGCGCCAAATTATGGTGGTTTAAATAGTGGTTTCGGGCTCGGATTGACCAGGTACCAGTCAGTCCCCCAGTCAAGCAAGCGCGGACCACCAACTACCGCTGTAATTTTGCAGATAGGATAGATAGGTAGTAGGTAGGTAGGGTAGAGAGAGGGAGAGAGAGTGTGTACATATTATTCCGTGCGATCACCTTTTCGACCTCCTCTGCATCTCCATCTCCATCTCCACCTCCATCTCTCCACAACGTCGTCGATGTCAATCACAACTGCCCTGTCGACGACATACACTCGTTTCGTGTGATTAGTATCTGTGTCTTCTTTTTTTTCTGTCTGTCGTTCCTCTGTCAACAGCAGCACCACTAGCCCCATTAGATCCGTTTGGGACCACCGCATGCGATAACGATTCGCAAGGAAATAAACATCACGACACTTTTCAGTAATAATGCACACGGCCACTTTCCTTCCAAGCGCTGCGGCACTGCTGCTCATCGGATGCAATGTTGCTGCAGCCATTGATGTTGATTTGACTTCAGAGAGTATGTACATCCATCTATCTGGTTGTGTTGGCGCGAAGGGATGGATAATGGTGCAGCCCGCTGATGCTATTCGCAAACAGCCTCGATTAAGAATGCCGCCGCAACGATAGCATATGATATGATGACATACTACAAAGGAAACCTCACAGGTGGTATTCCAGGAGTGCTACCTGGACCTCCGCCAAACCCTCCTAATGGCTGTAAGTTCTCAGAATGGCGCGATGTTGGACCTTGACCAAAGGCTCACAACGTCTAGATTACTGGTGGGAATCGGGTGCTATGTGGGGAAGCTTGATCGATTACTGGTATTATACGGGCGATTCCTCGTACAACGCTGAGATTGTGGCTGGGATTCAGTGGCAGACGGGTACCGACGATGACATGATGCCTGCGAACTGGTCGCAATCCATGGGAAATGATGACCAAGGTAGGGCTACTTAACTTGTAGGAATTCTTGCAAAGCCCGGTAGGCTGACTGATCTAGGTTTCTGGGGAATGACTGCGATGTCTGCTGCGGAGACGAACTTCGAGAATCCAGCCGCAAATCAACCCGGATGGCTTGCTCTAGCACAGGCTGTCTTTAATACCCAGGCTACACGACCAGACGCCGAGTGTGGTGGAGGGTTAGTTTTGCATATAAGTTCACAAAGGGCAAGTCAAGCTAACTTTTCTTAGTTTACGGTGGCAAGTCTATCCATACCTGACAGGTTATGATTATAAAAATACCATTGCGAATGGGTGCTTTTTCAACCTTGGAACTCGTCTGGCACGTTATACCGGCAATACGACATATTCAGACCGGGCCGAGAAGATCTGGAACTGGGTGTTTGACGTTGGATTGATCGATGATGAATACAATATCTATGATGGCGCACACATCGAGAGCAATTGCACAGATATCAACAAGATTATGTTCTCGTACAACAACGGGGTCTGGCTACTCGGAGCTGCAAATATGTACAACATTGTAAGGAGATGCATCTACTCTGTCATAGGACTCCACTAATATTGCCACAGACTAACGGCAGCGCTATTTGGAAAGAACGGGTTGACGGGCTGCTCAATTCGACATTCAACAACTTCTTCCCTAATGACATCGCCTATGAAACTGCCTGTGAAGCAAAACTAACATGCACCACGGATATGTTTAGCTTCAAAGCTTATGTGACTCGATGGCTCGCAGCGACCACCAAAATGGCACCCTACACATACGATGCTATCATGCCACGCCTCAAAGCATCGGCGTTAGCAGCAGCAGCGCAATGTACCGGCGGAGACAATGGCCGGATGTGTGGTTTGAGTTGGTCAAGTGGCAAGTGGGATGGAACATCGGGCGTAGGACAGGAAATGGCCGCTATGTCGGTCATTTTTACCAACCTGTTGGCGCTAGACCAAAGTGTTGGTGCGCCTGTCACTAATAGCACTGGTGGCACCAGTGTTGGAAACAACAATGCAGGGTCTCAAACTGTAGATCCCGAAAAGATAACGCCTGCTACTACCAGCGATAAAGCTGGTGCTGGCCTTCTGACGACTATTGTCCTGCTGGGTATCACGGGGATGTTCGGGTGGATGAGCGTTTAAGTGTGGTGGTGTGTCATTCTAAGGAAGCGGGTTATTTACCACAAGTCAGTCTTGTTTTTCAGGCCTGGCTTTGGCTTTTGAAAGTTAGCTCCACGGCATTGATTTTTATAGAGCATAGGATATGCGAGTTTCCGGAGTTCTAGGGATTGGGGAAAGGACTTGATCGTGGACTTGGTGGGTGGGGTTTGACATGATTATGGAAAATAGATCACCGAGTCCTTTAACCTATAGAGTAATAACGGGAAATGAACAGCGCATTTGTAGAACTATTTGGCAGTTTCGTTCTGTTTGTAATGCATGCCTCTTACACAAGATGGATCGAAGGAAAGCAAAGAAAATAGTTGGTAGTGACGAGCCTGAGTAATAAGTGCACAGGAACTTATAGCTTTTAACCAATGGCTCTAACTCAATATTTAATATGCAAGCACTTTAATAACTTGCTTCTTCCCTATTTGGCTTGGCTAGCCCTAGTGTACTACACTGCACCTCGTAGAGCCCAACAAATCAGTACTTACACAACCACTTACAAAAAACGATACCAAAACTCTCAATTGACGAAGAAGAATAAGAGCAAAGAAAGATAGGCGGGCACAAGAAACCGACTGGATCTTGAATGGACAATAGGAATCGAGTGCGTCGAGGGTTCCATCTATCTATCTATATCTATCTATAGCTTACTGAGTAGAACAAACACAGTCCTTGGGTTTTTTATCTCTTGGGGTATATATCGGTTTTCTGTTTTCTATGAGGGAAGGAAGGAGGGTCTGAGGGGGGGTGGGGGTTGGGGGTTGCCTTTGTGATTTGGGTTGTAGTTTGTGGTGGCTTTGGTTTTGGTTTGATGGGGGAAGGGTGGTGGGTAGTGTGTTTGTATGTAAGTTGGTGAAGGAGTACGAAGTAGGTAGGTAGGTAGGTTGGTTAGTTACTGTCGGTTGTAGGTTGTAGGTTGTTGTACGTACTTGTACAGTAAGTATTAAGCGAGCTGGCTGGCTGGCTGGCTGGCTGGTCGGTTCTTTTTCTAAGACTGGGCGGGTGAGTAGATTTTGGTTTTTTGTACATTTTACAATTACTCCGTGTGGGAGGGTGCGGGGGCTTCTCATGTCATCTTTGGTGCTTTTATAACTCTCGTGATGACTAGTGGTTGATTCTTACATGCTACATGATATTTTAATTGCAAAATGTCGATGTGGGATCGTGGGGAGGTGAGGCATTTTTCTTGAAAATATTCGCAGGAGTAGAACCATAGACATGGAGGAAGCAGGCAGCCCTTGGCTTGAGAATTTAGGATGCTAAGGAATCATTTTTAACTTCTTATGTAGCTATCTAAAGTCTGTTTATCTATAACTAAGCCACTAGCGCGCCTTGACAATAACCTCCTTCAAAGAACCCGTAGTCAATGCCTCAATTCTTCTTTCCAAAAGGACTCAACAACCATGCCAATTCGTCCGCCCTCTCCACACCAACTAACTCCGATAGTGCCTCAGCACTCAGAAAGTCATGATCACAAAACTCGAACCCCGGAACAACCGTCTCACTAATCAACAGTCCATTACTCTCACTACTCTCACTTCCACTTTCATCGTCATCCTGGGTATCAGAATCGGGTAACAAAAAGCTAGCTTTATACTTTCCTCCTTCAACTATCCATTGGAGTCTCTCGCCTTTGGACACGTTTGGGCCTACTGTGAAGGTTTCGATGGGTGATCCAGGTTGGTCGGCGTGGATTAACACATATTGGCCTCTTCCTCGATGTAGTGTGTGCACTGTTCTCCCTGCATTACGATGAAATCCGCCTCGGGGACCGCGAGGGGTTAGGAGGTAAAATATTGTTGTTGAGGTGTTGCGGACGTGGGGGTTAAAACCTAGTTTGAAAGTACTTTAGAATGAGGAATAGGAATACTTGTGGGGGATTGTCTCTCTTCTTAAGAATATGACAGGACGGGAAGCAGGCTATGTTTAACTCGTGACGCGTGACGCGTGACTCGTGACTTGAACCAGAGGTCTAGGTACCTTAGGTAAAAAAGTGCATACCTGGGCGCTGAGGAGCAAGATCCAAAGTATTTGACTCTTTAATGGGGAACGGCGAAGGAATAGTTTCCGAAGCTCGGTCGGTCTCGGCGAAGTAGCCACCTTCAATATGCGGTTGAAGATTGAGTTGTGCGATAAGTTCTTGGATGGCTTCTGATTCTTCGATATTTGATGTAGCGACTTGTAACGACTTCAGAGCCGACACATCCGAGGATGACATTTTCAATCCCCTCCACCAAGCTGTTGACTAAGGATTCGGAACTGGCGGATTCTGGGTTGAATGTTTGTGGAAAACTCGAGTTAGTGCGTCGCCAAGGGTATTCAAAGGCAGTTGAAAAATGAAAAACAGAGGCAGATAGGGAAAGGAGGGCAAAGCGAACGTATACACAGACGCAGGTAGGAAGATATAAAGGCTTCAAAACAGTAAGCACACAGTACGTGCCTCTCGGTCAACAACATCCGCTGCTGTCAGCACTTGCTTTACGGAGGTATTGCGTAATCAGTTGATCCCACCCCATTTTGCTCCCTGGTCCTTTTGAGTGAGATAAGAAGAAATTATAGAAGAACGGAAACGACAACGACAACAACAACAACAATAACTAGAAGGTTGCGGATAAGGAGGGATGTGAAGTTAGGTAGGTAGAGGCTGTGCTCTAAAACAGTCTCCCAAAGACCCCTTTTCTCGAACAATAAAAGTAAAGATGGAGAAGCAAGGAAGGGAGGGGGGAGAGGAGCAGCTTGCAGACATGGCTGCCACATGGTCCCGTGGCACCGTGCACGTTGCCTTGCAGTGCAGCGGGAAAAGTTTTGGTAAGCAGTGTCGTCAAATTACAATTAGATGGGCGTATGACCAAATCTCCTCCATATTTCTGAAAGCAGAAGGCCGGAGGGGGAAATGTGGATAAGAGGCCTCGATTTAAATTTATTGAGGAGATTTGAATCTTGATATAGTCGAGGACTCTACAGCCTCGAGCCTCTAGCCTCCAGCCTCCAGCCTCGAGCCTCGAGCCCGAGCCCAAGCCCTACCTTACTCAATTTTGACTAACCGCATCTGGACCCCTTTCAAGCAGGCATTTCGGTCCCTCGTGGAGAGAGTTCTTAGCGTCTAGCGATCCAAAAGACCTCCCTCCTTTCCTCTGCTTCCAGACTTTCCACCACGATTCGACTCATGCTGCAGAATTTCGTGCCATTCCTTGACGAATAACGACTGAACGACCTGGACGACTTGGACGACCCTTCTTGTATTGTACTGGACATTCCCCCCCTGGATGCATTGTATACTCGGCCTGTATCATTAGTTGCTTTTCCTAAGGTGGCTTTCTTCTTCAGCACCTTTCTCTATTTCGCACCCATCATCGTCAGTATCAATTCGCAATGTCGAGTAAACGGCAGCAGGCGCGCAATGAGCGCGCTCTGCAGGACCTTATCAAGACGGTGCCTGGTAACGATACGTGTGCAGATTGCCATGCGCGAAATCCAGGTAAGTACCCGTGCCTTACAAATGATTGCTATGCTTGCTGACCCTCTATTGCAGGATGGGCAAGTTGGAATGTAAGTGAGCCATTAGACACGCGTCGAGGTCAGAATGGCCATACTGACACTGTGAGTAGTTGGGAATATTCCTTTGCATGCGGTGCGCTGCCTTGCATCGGAAGATGGGTACACACATCACCAAGGTCAAGTCATTAAGTATGGACTCTTGGACAAATGATCAAGTAGAGGTAATACAGTGTCTGCCAATTTCAGGTGCGTATCTGACTTTAGTAGAATATGAAGCGTGTAGGAAACATCGCGTCGAACAGAGTCTACAATCCCCAGAACAAGCAACCCCCGATCCCAATTGATGTGGACGAAGCGGATTCAGCGATGGAAAGATTCATAAAACAGAAGTATCAAGATGCAGGAAATGCGGGGGCTCCGGCACCAGTACGTCACAACACTGGAAGTACAAACTCGGACGACACTCCTCCACCTTTACCACCGAAGACGGGTAGTCGCTTTGGGTTCCGGTCTGCATCCTCGATTTTCCCAATGTCTTCGAAACCTTCGAAAGCCCAGCGTGAGAGAGACGCAACGGCAGAGTTTGAAGCCCGCCAACATGAGGCGTCACAGTCTCCCCCAAGGAACAAGCCATCCAGAATTTTTGGGACATCTGTTGGTTCTGAGGTTCCTGGCGATTTGGAGTCTAAGATGGCTAAGTTGCGAGATATGGGATTTAGGGATGAGAAGAGAAATCTAGCTGTCCTGAAAGGCCTTGGAGGTAGTATGGATAAAACCATTGAGACTCTGGTCAGGCTCGGAGAGGGCGGACAGGGAGGGGTCATTACAATAGGAAATTCTGGTGCAGATTCTGGACTAACACTTAGGTCGCGGTCGCCATTGAACGCTGGAGTAGGATTGTCAATAAATCGCACGCAGGATACGAGGAGTCCCCCAAGGTCTGCAAGGTCTGCCATTTCGGGAACTTCAAGCAATCCCTTTGATATGCTGGATTCCGTCCCTGCACAACCTCAATCCTCGCAATCAACCGGAGCTATGGGAGTCCAAAGCCAGCAGAACCTTCCCAGCACAAACCCATTCGGCCTCCAGCCAGCGCAATCATATCACAACCTTAATCAAGCATTTCAGAATATGTCTATACAGCCATCACAACAACCACTATTTCCAAATCATACCGGTGGCTTTCCAGCTCAGCAACCACCACAGAATCAAATGTACCAGCAATCGATGACGCCTCCAGTTCCGACCATACCTCAGCAATTCTACTCTACAGCAATCTATGAGAATTCTCTCCAGCAACCAGCTCAGCAGCAAGCTCAACAGAACTACAATCCATTCATGCAGCAGCAGCAGCAGCAGCAGCAAATCCCACAGGCTCTTGGGCCTATTAATACAAATTTCCAGAATAACCCATTCATGGCACAGCAATCGCAGTCGGCGATTACGCCCACGCCGCAGTCATTCTTCCAGAGCCCTGTCACCCAGCCATCACAAGTGCAGCAACCTTTCCAAAACCCATTTTATAACAATGGAATACAGCAATCCCCACAACCCCTACAAAACCAACAACATAACCCTTTCTTCCAAAGCAATCAGCAGGCCCAGGTCCCGCAGCAGTCGTATGGCTATCAACAACCCCAACCTCAACAACAGCAGGTTCAACAGCAGATACAGTATGATCAGTACAGACAACAGACATACCCAATAATGGCACAGCAGACTGGAAGACCGGATAAAAGGAGTATCCTTGATTTATACAACTACCCCCAGCTAGCACCAACTCCACCACAGCCACAGCAGCAAGAACAGGTACAGCAGCAAGCATCCCAGAACTTCGCTCAAAATGTAACGGCTCAGCAGCAGCAGCAGCAGCAACCTAAAGTTTCAAGTCCTCTTGCGACACACATGTCTGTGGCAGGAAGTAGAAATCCCTTTGGAGGAGGTGGTGCTATTCCCGGCCAGAACGGTGGAGGCGCTTTAGGAGGCATGGGGCAGTTCGGGCATAGTAATGGCGCACGACACGTTAGTCAGGAGAGTATTAGTGCTGATAGTGGGGGGTGGATGAATGGCAATGGAAGGCATAGTCCAGATGCATTTGCAGGATTGAGCGCTAGGTCGTTAAGATAGTGTGGAAGATATTCAAATGAAGGCCAGCTGAAAAATGTCAAATATTCAAAAGCCGAGAAGCTACGCATGGCATGGGCAGGAATTACTGGAGTTAAAAGGTCCTGGATCATTGAAGCATGGGTGTCTCCTGCGGCGACGGCCTGGGATGGACTGATATTGAGTTGGAAAGTAATAAATAAGTGCCGCGAAAAAAAAATTTAAAAAAAAAGTTGGCAAAAGCGAACGACACTGGGGTGGGCCGAACAATGGTTCAACCTTCAGTAGTACTCCCAGTTGTCCCCGAATTGAGAGCGTAAAGCTCGGTTGAGACGCTCCATCTCCTTTATGTGGTTTTCTCGGACCAGCTCCATATATTATCCTGTTTTGCTGTAAAGAGCCATAACAGATATGTTTTCATTCCTTGATGAATTTTAGATCAATGTAGATCTGACAGAAACAATGCCACTGTAGAGAAAAATGGAGACTGTACGTACGGTGACCTTCCTAGAGAGGGGGAGTGGTGCAACTGCCCTCTTTGGAAGGATTGTGGTAGAACGGCGGCCAAGGATACCCGTAGTTGGATGTATCTTAGGAAGGGTTTCGAGTTCCTCTTCTTTCTGGACATAGTATTCGAAAACTTCACAATTTCAATTGTGAGCTCTGAACAATCACATTTCCGTCCTTTGTTTCGAAAATTTCAAGAATCTGCAACTCAAAATGCCTCCTGTGCAATCTACACTCCGCAGGAATCCTGGACGCTTGTCTAGGGCTGCTAACTACAGCATCGCTAATGCCTTACAAGACATTGAAGAGGAGGAGGAATATCAGCTCAGTGCCCCCCTTAGAAAGAAACGCAAGGTTCACGCTTCGGATCATGCCCCTCATAAGCAGACTGCTGTTACGCAGATGCCAGAAGATCAGCAGAAGAAGAGGTTGAGGAAGGCCAAGGCTATCCCTTCACCTGTCCTAGGTAATAGCACTAAGGAGCTTGCCTCTGATACCCTCGACGAGCGGTCCGAGGAGTATAAGGAGGATGAGGACGAATTCAACGAAATTTACGAAGCTAATTCCCCTATCCTTTCTACTGAAGGTTCCTTGGATCCTCCTGAAGACTTACTCGAGGAGTTGCTGCAAGACAGTGCAGAAATTGCAGACACTAGAGGCATTCCAGCTAACACTAATATCTCGAATCGAGCTCAGTTCTGGCGCATGTTTCGCCACATTCTTGCAGAGATGCAAGATCGTGCAAATGCAAAGGAAGCAAGAATGATTTTCTCATTTCTTTTACAGCGATGGTTAGCTAATATGGATGTTGATGTGGTAAGCTATTCGCTACTGTATTGTCCCTTAGATCTAGGCTAACTTGACTAGATGACAACGAAACTTGTGTCTTTTGTTATCGAACAGGCACAGGATATTATCGGTTCTCCGGATTTCGATGCGAGAGATCTTTTACAGCTTAAAGAGCTAGGTAATGTCGATTACAAGGGCGGCGATTATGCTAACATTTGGGGTGTGTACGTTGATATTGTTACAGAGGATACTCAAACTTTTGAGGATAAGGGTTACGAACTATATATCGGTAGTTCTGTGAGCTAGAAGGGGCTTGGCTCTAGAATCTATTACCACTATAAACAAAAGAAGAAGGGCATTGATGAGCTCGAGGCTGCTAACGATTGATTAAACAAAATGAAAGCAGAGTATAATCTTGCTAACAAGGAAAATCTAAAGAAGTTCACAAATGTGCCAACTTACTACAAGTACGCCTGTAGGACAGGAGTGTCGATGAACCATCGACTGTTATGCTGTACTAACACTATACCAAAGAACAGAGGCTATGTCCTACTAGTACGTTATATAAGGCATAAGGAATAAACTTGACTTAATGCGTATTTAGCTTAAGTCAGTTATGGTTATCCTGTTGAAAACATTTCAGGTCATTAATGATATTGATGAACGTAGTTCCTTGGAGTTAGAACGTGCCCGAAGAGCTAGGTTTTGTGTTAGCACGAGGGTCCTTGTAAGAGTTCGTGCCATTACAAATGGCCCACCCTACAAAAACACACCAAAAATAGCGAAATTGCACCTTTTTAAATTATTTATAAATTAGCAACT